>ML436787.1:50054-135731 GCA_005239525.1 Nicotiana knightiana | reverse complement strand
CACCCCCACCACCCCCCGATGATCATTTGGATGGTGCGAGCGAGGGAGGGTGGCTTTGGAGGGCCTTGGTTTTGTTCTCGTCCACGGCCGAAGTTAGCTCTTCCTCGATCGCTCATCAGCTCTTTTTGGTGTCCTTGGTTGAGCATGTTCACTACTTCCTGTTGCAAAGCTATACAATCTTCGGTCTTTTGACCTCGCTCCTGGTGGAACTCACAGAGAGAATTCTACCTTCTGGTGTTTGGGTCGGACTTCATCTTTTGCGGCCATTTCACCTTCGGGCCGAGCTTCTCCAGTGCGTACACTATTTCTGAAAGGGAAACATAAAAATTGTGAGTAGATAAGAGTGGAGACATACCTCTCTCGTTTTGTTGAGACCCTGTATTTGGCGTGGACGGCCCTTCCGTATGGCGAGGAGATGGTGGAAGGATGCCACGGCCATCTGCTCAGATATATTTGGCAGTCTCATTCTAACTCTGTTGAATCGGGCAAGGAAGTCCCTAAGTCCCTCGCCAGGCGACTGTCTAACGGCGAATATATCGTTCACCCTAGCCTCGGCTTTCTTGGCTCCAGCGTGGGCGGTTACGAACTTGTCGGCCATCTCCTCAAACATTGTTATTGACCGTGTTGGTAGCCACGAGTACCATGTTAAGGCTCCCCATGTTAGGGTTTCGCCAAACTTCTTCAGTAATACTGACGGTACCTGTTCCTTTGAGAGGTCATTGCCATTTACTGTTGTGACGTAGTGAATGATGTGGTCTTCGGGGTCCATCGTGCTGTCATATATTCTCAATATGGTGGAATTTTGAAGGCTTTGGGTATGGTGTGCGGGGCTGCCTCTTCGCTATATGGTTGTTCGACGAACCGGCCGACATCCCGTTTAGGCAGGAGTTTTGGGGCGCCGGGTATCTTGTCGACCCTTTCCTGGTGTTCTTTTATCTGGTCTCGGAGTGCCTTATTTTCATTTTTCATTTCTTCCATCTTCTTTAGTATGGCTTCTAGTGCGTCATTTCCTGCATCAATAGTGGTGTTAGTATTACCTGGTCGACGGGAAGCGGGTTGCTCATTAATGGCTGCAGCATCCGCTTGTGTGGTGTTCTGACTTGAACCCTGGGCGGGTTTGTCAAGGAAGTCGTTTAGTGTACTTGTCAGCCATGCTTCCAATAGCTTCTTCACGGCCAGGGGTGCTTCTTCGGTTGTGGACTTGGTAGCCCCCCTTTCTGGTGCGATGATTACACNGGGGGGGGGGGGGGGGGGGGGTGAACCACTTCGCCCTGGTGTGATGCTTGGTGTCACATTTTCTTCGCCTTCTCCACCGGCCTCGTTGATGGTACTCATAAGGTTGGCGGTGACATCTGCTATGGCTTTTAACCTTTCTTATCATTTTCCTGCCATTGTTAGTTTGTGCGAACGAAAAAAGATAATTGTTGTACATGTGTTTCTTTTAGATCTAGCAGAAACTAAAGATTTTAACTAGAAAATCCCCACAGACGGCGACAAATTATTTTGTCAAAAACAAAATTATTAACCTTTTCTTTGAACGATTTGATACTTGAGATGAAGGGTAATATTAGTTAAGCCTAATGACTGTTAGATTTGAAAGTTTGATGGTGGTCGAAATAGGTTTATGGACCGCAGTAGTAAAGACAAGACAAATATGTATGATGGTTGCTAATAAATGCTCAAGGAGAAGTAGTTTAAATGCATGAAATGACAGTAAATGTAATAAGAATAATATATCACCCAAATGTTGAATGACTAGGGCCAATCTATCCTTTGTCAGCAGTGTGGATAATAGCAAACGTGGATGAATACAAGATTCTTGGATCTTGTAGATGAAAAGGTATCCTCCAACTCTAGAATAAATAGAAAATACAGGTTTTGTATATTCTCAATAGTCAACTTTTACAAACGTGTTTCTTTCAGAAGGTTCAAGATCCCTTTTATCTCTTTTTCTCTTCCTATATATAGGGAACATTCTTTAGTAACCCTAAAAAAGTACAAACATAGGGATATTCTAATGGAATATTCTCCTTTCCTGCTCTAAGCTTATACTAATGCCGCTGTCTAATATCTCTATTCGACAACAACGTCGACTTCCCTTGAAAAGGACTCTTCATCACTAAACCGTGGTCGGCTTAGACTTCGATTACGACCAACAAGACTATTAAGTCCAATCCAAATTTCGACAAATACGATAATGAATATAATAGTATGATATTATATGATATGATTTATGCCGGTAAATTAGGAAGCTAAGTCCTTTGAATCAGTAAAAACTAGGAATAGCGAAGTAGTTGAACGTGACTTTTGTACAAAGTGTCAATTACAACGATTTGATAACTTCTCTAAACGTAACTGTTTTGCAATGGCCAATGGGTTATATTTTTCCGTTTAGTTTTCATTATCTTTTGGACATTTACTCTACAAACTCTTATATATAAAGTATAAATTGATGCTTAAGTTCTACATAACACCTAAAAGTAGAATGAGTCTTTATCCAAACCTACTTTTGCTTCAAAAGACCTAAAGCATCAATTATTGACAAAAGATGGTTCTCTCTATTTTAATATATGCCAGAAATGAAATGGTTTGCAATGTTGTGAAGGCATAGTATTGGTGAAATTATAAAAAATTACAGTTGAAAAATAATATGAAGAAAAATAAATAAATATTTTTTTCAGGTTAAGGCGCGCTCTCTATAAGGATATTCAAGCCCACTGCGGTAGTATCTCACCGGTCCAGCAGTAATACTCTTGAATTTTCCCCTCCAGGATGCAACTGCCTGACAACGTCGTATGACTCGAACAAACTCTGAACAAGTTGTTGAGTCCAAAGCTCCACCAAAGTGAACACCTTCCATCAACAAAAATAATATTCTTTTTTGTAGATAATAAGTTGAAGGCTTAGATTTTTCTCCTTCTCTTAACTTTCTTTTTCACTACACCAATTTTATTTTTTTCATGCACACTACAATATTTTCCATCTACAACACAAGGAAGAAACACTACTATTTATAGGTGTAAAATCTCTTGCATAAAATAAATAATAAAGTTGTGGGATAATAAAATTGTAGAACATGGTTGGTGGTTACAAAATTTAATCTTTATTGGGTAATTAGTGGTAGATCATGGCATTAGTGGTTTCAAGAGTTACACCAAAATAATGACTACTTTCTTGCCAATTTATAACCACTATCTCACAAGAACTAACGCACTTTAATATTATAATTTAATATTAAGATGCACTAACATCAACATTCCCCCACTCATTTTAAAATTAAAATAAGAGAATTTACCAGTTGAAGGGAGACTATTATGCATAATGAAGGTGTGCTCTGCATTAAACCTCCACTTAGTAAAACAACAATCTCTACGCTAGAGTCAGTAGTGGTGTCAGACTTGAACTATGACTACTTTAGGAAAATAAAGTATCACTGCTTACACATAATAATCAAGATGTTGACATGAGCTTCATTAGCCAGCACATTACGGCCTTGTGTTATCCCGGTTTTCATGAGTATTTTTGAGAATAAGCCCAATTCTCATAGGAAGCGGCATACTTCCACACTCACATAGGTGAAATCTGTCAAAGGTGCTCCTGTAACTCTAACATCCCACTCATACGAGCTACAAATTTTCATTAAGCGTTAATTAAAAAAAATCTCAACCTTGCAAATCATTACAGGATAAATGCACTCACATCGTAGGGATGGAACAGTAATAAAAATAGTGCATTTCAAACCAAGCCATCATATGATTCGTTCTTCCCATTGAACCTGGTTATAGAATCTCTAGTCGCCCGGTTGGGTTTTCTCATATATGACTTATGAGTTTGTGGGATTCAATCCTATCCCTCTCAATGTACTCCAGACCCTTTCTGTTGCCAAGGCCTTGGTTAATGGATCTGCAAAATTATACACATAATTAACTGTAACGACCCGGCCGGTCGTTCCGAGAATTTAGCCTCATTTCCCCCGTTTTTGCTTCATTTTATGTGGTTCAGCTTCATTTCTGTGTGTTGGGTCGGTTGGTTCGGGTTCAGAGTGGTCATGGTGAGCATTGAGGCGATTAGTCTCTCAGGGTAGCCTAATAGTTGAGAAAGTCAACTGAGAGTTGACTTATTAGTGAAGGACCTCGGAATGCGAATTTTATGGCCCGGATAGCTTCTTTAGGTGATTTGGGATTTAGGAGTGTGTTCAGAATATTTTTGCGATGCCCGGTGTAGAATTAGGCTTGAATTGGCGAAAGTTAGTTTTTGGTGATTTCCGGTCGGCGGTGGAAAATAGGTTATCGGAGTCGGAATGAAATTCCAAAAGTTGGAACAGGTTCGTAATGTCGTTTTGGATGTGTCTGCAAAATTTCAGGTCAATCGGCGGTGTTTTGGTTGGTTTCGGCGTAGTTGGCGAAATTCGGAAGTTTCAAAGTTCATAGGCTTGAATTTGATGTAATTTTGGTGTTTTCGTGTTGTTTTTGGTGTTTTGAAGGGTCGACTAAGTTGGAATAATGCTACAGGGTGTGTTGGTGTGTTTGGTTGGGGCCCTGAGGGGCTCGGGATTGATTTCGGATGGTTGGCAAGATTTTTGGACTTGGAAATTTTCAGCAATAGCTGCTGGTGTGGAAGTTCTGGTGTTGACCGCACCTACGGTCTGGAAGCCACAGGTGCGATGGTCAAGGTCGCAGGTGCGAAAAAGGCTAGGCAGGGGACGTTCTGCAGGTGTGAAGTTTGGGTCGCACCTGCGAAGCGCAGGTGTAGAACTTGGTCCGGTAAGTGGGATTCCGCAAAATCGCACTTGGACTGCAGGTGCAGGGCCGCAGGTGCGACTAAATATCCGCAGGTGCGGAAATGACTGGCAGAACAGTATATAAAGGCCCTCCGTTAAATTCACTTCATTTCACCATTTTTGCATGCGAGAGGAGCTCTTTTGAAGGCAGATTGGGGAGGGGATTTGTGATTCTTCAGTAAAGGTAAGTTCTCGGGTTATTATCATCGTTCCTATGCTATTTTAATTCGGATTAGTCTTGTATTTGGAGGATTAAAGTAAGAAAAGTGAAAAATGGGAGGAAAGAGTTGGGAATTTCTTTGGGCAATTTTAGTGGGCAATTGTGGTGCGATTTTGATGTTCTTGGTATGTACTGTCTTGTGGGAGGATGAGGATTCTTGTGATGCAAATTTTATCGAATTCCAAGATATGGTCCCGGGGCTCGGGTTTGGCTGAATTTCGAGATTTTTGTATGAATTGATAATTTTCTATTGGGTTGTGTTCCTTGAGTATATACTAATGATGTTAAACTGGTTTTGGCTAGATTCGGAGTAATCGGGAGCCAATTTAAGGGGCATGAGCATAGCGGACTAGTGTTGTGGCCCGGTAGAGGTAAGTAATGGTTATAAATCTTGTCCTGAGGGTATGGAACCCTGGACTACATATTTCTCACCGATTTTAGAAAGGCGCACAGGTCGGATGACGAGTATGTGGCGCGTACTGCTTTTGGGATTGGACTAGGTCCTCTCCTCGGATACTAATGGGTTGCATATTTACTCAAAACCTTATGTTAAATTATGTTCTAAAGATTTGTGAAATATTTGGGCTATAAGTCGTGTTTGAGACCTCGTGTCGATCTGTTTAGACCCTTTGAGGGCTTTTTACTGCTATTTTCCTTACTATTTGTTGATGATTTCACTCAGCATCATTATGCATACTGTTTTTTGAAACTCAGCATAATTTACTCCACTTTGAGATTTAAACTGATGTTTTGGGTCAAGTACCCTGTTTTAACTGATTCGCCCGAGGGGCCTTTCGAGTGGTTCTGTTGAGTTTGGCCGAGGGCCAGAGTGATGGTGAGGTGCTGAGTGAGGCCGAGGGTTTGATTGTCAGGACATGATATGCCACGAGGTGGCTTGATATTAGCGCTTGGGCTGAAGGAGCCCCTCCGAAGTCGGAGTCTGTACACACCCGCAGTGAGCCCAGGTACCTACCGAGTGCCAAGTGCCGAGTGCCTAGTGATTGGGAGGCATGAGTGACTATGAGGTGTTGAGTGACTGTGAGGTGCTGAGTGACTGATTACGAGTGATGGGAGATATGCCCGAGGGGCTGATTATGAGTGATTGTAAGGCATGCCCGAGGGGCTAATTATGATACATGTTTTGCCCGAGGGGCTGATTATGATATATGTTTTGCCCGAGGGGCTACTGATGATTTTACTACTTTCACTCTGAATTATGAAATATTTTTTCCCGAGGGGCCTTTATATGATTCATTTCATTTTTATACTAAACCTTTCGGTTGAAGTTGCTGAAAAATATACATTTTTAAAGGATTTTTCTGAAGATTATTTTAAGACATGATGATTTCACATATCTATGTTATAGTGTTGGAAAGGGAGGTTGTGCCTCTTGTGATTTGATGACACTGATTCATGTGTTTCTTGCTGCTCAGACCTGATTTATTTTCATTACGACTGAGTTGGCGTACTCACATTACTCCCTGCACCTTGTGTGCAGATTCAGGTGTTAGGGCAGGGTGAGCTGTCTATCTGTTCCATAGATTCTCGGAGGTTTGCAAGGTAGCTGCATGCGTCCGCAGTCCTGCTCCTTCTCTTGTTTAATATTATAGAATTTATTTCCGTTGAGTTGTATATTTATGTAGATTCTCATGACCAGTGACTCCGGGTTCTCGGGGGTTGTATTTAAATGTTCAGTATAGATTTATCTGTTTATAAATGTTTAAGGGAAACTTTTATGGGAATTTATGATGATTTGAGTGAAGTTTTGGCTGGCGTAGTTCCATGATAGGCGCCATCACGACTGGCCTGGATTTGGGGTCGTGACAGATTGGTATCAGAGCGCTAGGTTACATAGGACTCACCGGTCATTAGCAGGTTTAGTAGAGTCTTGCGGATCGGTACGGAGACATTTGTACTTATCTTCGAGAGGCTGCGGAACCCTTAGAAAAATCTCACATTTTTAAAATTCTTGTCGTGCGAATCCATTGCATTCAGCCAAGAGCGTAACCCTTGAATTCCTTCCATGTATTTGAGCGCGTCTGAGAGCGCCTGGTATCAGTTGTGCATCGAAGGCTTATGGCTTCCATGGGTGAGATGTGATTTTGGCATGTTGGTAATGGGCCAGTCTGGAGGACTTGAGGCCGGGTTCATTCTGTGGCTTGATTGCTGAGATTTTCATTGTGTGGGCATATGTAATTGGGGACTTGTATGTCTGTTCATGTTCTTATTGATGAGAATTGGTGACTAGATGCCTATGTGGTGGGTGTGAATTGATGGTTAGATGTGTTCAGACTGTGAAATGTGTCGAAAGGGTTGGCTGAAAATGTGGTAAGATTTATTGAGTGTTTGATTTCTGTCTCGATTTGGTATGTGGCCTTGAGTTGTGAATATGTCGGAAGACCTCTCATGTTGGGTAGTTGTGGAGTGAACCGGATTTTTCTGTTGGGTTATGAGTTCCTGGTGATGTCTTCTGAGTTGATCGCTTGCCCCAGTAACATTCATGTATTTGATTGACGGTGTATTCCAGCCGTATTAGCGCTCCTTGTAATTTTATTCATTGATGGCGTCCTGGCATATTCGCGTAGCCGGGAGTAGCATACTCAGTATCTGAGGATGGAATTATAAGGATTCAGGGAGGAAAGGCTCTATGCCAATTCTCCGAGTATGAAGTTTGGCTCAGTTCAGTAGCATTCTTAGGAAACGTGGTGTCCAGTAAGGGTATCCATGTGGTCAGTCATGTGTGGGTAGAGATTCCGGAAGCTCGAGAGTTCTGTGACCGCCGCTCCAGTGTTAATTCTGCCATCGGCTTCAGGTTTTTACCGCGTATTGTGATGCCTCGAGGGTAGGCGTTGGTTGTGTTCAGATGCAAGAAGGTATAGTGATTGCGTGATAGTTTTGGTCTTGAGAAGTGTATGGAGAGATAGCAGTTGAGGCTAAGAGGGCAGGGGTATCTCCCTCGAGTTTTCCTAGGGTGTGTGGTCCCTATGTAGTTATGTAATGAGTTCTCTTCTACCAGTAAAAGATATATGTTGTAATTGGAGTTCAGATCGCTTGTGGAAGTTGGCGTAGCTATTGCAATGGTGGATGCGAGGTTGGCAATTGATTTGAGTGTTAGATGGTTTGGGTCATATAAGCTGATGAAGAATTTAGTTGAACCCCACCACAGTATGGTGGCAGTGATAATGTGTGGGCATAGTCTTGTTGTCTTGATCCTTGGCTTTGAGCCAAGTGGGAGAGTTCGTTATTGATAAGTTGATTACATGATTATGTGTGGTATTGGTTTCAGTTCAAGGTATATTGGTAAATCAGTTATGACCTGCAGGTATGGGGTCTGGGAATGTCATGAGTAAGGGAAATTTCTTCGATATAGGTTGTAATGTACTTTGTTGGGAAATTGGGTTCTGTTGAATGATTTAGTGGAAACTGTAAAATGTGTAGTGTGTGCAGTGTATGAATTTGCTTGTGATTTCAAGTGAGTGGATTACTTTCCTAATATGTTAGTGTGCAAACCGGTCAGGTCGATTCTGTTTATTGGTCAGTGCGATTGAGATTTACGTTAGAGGATGTCAAGACTTGTGGTATTCTATATATCGGTATCAGGAAAGTGAAGGTAATGGATTTAGATTCGCACAAGTCTCTTCAGGGTAAGTTTTTCTAATGTGGTGCATTTGGGGATGATTGAGGGAGTATTCAGTCGCTTATGGGCCTTAGACGGTATGGTTTTATGCTTGGGTCGCGTGTGGTGAGTCTGGCTTGAACATTTAGGGTATTACGGTAGGGAGAAGTATCAATTTGAAGGTAAGTTAGAAGGAACTTGGGTAAACAGGGCAACTTGGTGGTAGGTCGGATCGGCATGGTAAGGGATACGATTAGTTCTTTGGGTGTTCTCAAGGTGACGAGTTTTTTGGGTGTTTCTTAGCAATGCTCTTGGATTTTTGGTGGTCTGCGTAGTTTGGTTGAGTTAGAAGAGTTCAGTCCTGATGGTTTGGTGTTGTGCAAATGGGATTTCGGATAGTTCCTGATGGTTTCTACCGCGGTTAAGGGTGCATATTTTCTTGTGGCGTGTAGTGAGTTTGTTTCTAAAGGGGATCTAATGGAAGTTCTTGTCTAGTTGGATATGTAGTTGCTTGTGGCTAAGAAGGGACCATGGAGTTCCCGTGTTTTTCCTAGGTTGGCATGGCGTGTGCGGTATGTTGGGTGGAGTTGAGATTTGCATATGTGAGGTCACGGTTTGGTTCTGGAAGGAAGGTCAAAAATTCTTAGGCAGCATGGGCAGTTTCAGATGACTAGGTAGATGATATCACCAATTGGTGTGACTTGATGAGGGTATTTATTTCAGAAAGAGCAATGTGTTTGAGTTAAGGGTACTTCATTGGTATCGCGGCGCCCTATTGTTGGATCGACTTTTGATATTCAAGGTTTCTTGGTAAACAGAAGGATGACAGGAGTATCCCTCGTGAGATGTGTGAGTATTTGGGATGTGTTATGTATTCGAGCGGTGGAGTTGTGGTCAGATATGGTAATCCGTACGTTTCATGGACTTCGAGACTGAGAGTTCTCATAAATAGGATATTGTGGAAGTGAACTGTGAATATGCGAGCTGAGCTAGTCAGATGTTAGTATGTACCATGATTCTGTCATTATGGACTTTTCGGTAAGTTATCTACCTGTTGTGGGTGATCAGAGTTAATTTAGGGTCACTGGTAGGCTAATATGGGTGCGTGTTCTGCACCGGGTCGAAATTGTTGGCTCCGAATTTCTATTATTGAGGAAGGTACCATTTGATTGTGATTGAGTTTGTTCATGTTCTGGAGTGATCTATGAGTTACCCTTCGGTGTTGCGAGGAGTGGTGATTAATGGTTCTATGCACATATGGTGCGGTTCTAATTAGGCCTTATTACTGGATTTGAGTAAGGTAAGTAATTGGGTGTTGCGGGATTGAGGCGTGTTGGTTACATACCTTCTGTTTCGGGTGGCATGGTATCGTCCGATTTTCCCCTGTGGTTATGGCAATGCACTCTGAGTACTTGATGTCGAATTTCGAATGGTTATTGATTTTGGGCAAGGTGTCTTGAAATATTTCAAGTGGACCAGCGGTTGGATGAGGTCGCACAGTGTAGCGGAGTTATGTAGGGGTATGACCTTTTGGTATTGGATCCATGTGTTTTTGATTTTCGCGGTGTGTGCCAGGCTGCTAGTATGATATGGTGATGGTAAATGTTAATGGAAGGATAGTCCTCTCGTGTGGATCTTTTATATAAGTTGATTGCATTGGGAAGTTGCTGTTAAGTGCCCAAGTTGTACAGGTTTTGGCTTCAAATTGTATCGATGTGTCGAATGGTTAATATCATGTTATCAGGGTGGTTGTGATGGATGCGAGGAGGGCATTGGACCTAGAATGAATATTTTCAGCATTTTCTACAGCATAGTTGAAAGGATAAATATCGGGAGTCGGCTTCGAAATCTGCTATAATTCCTGTTTGGAAGTGGGAGTTTCATGTCTGACTGATCGGACGAATGGTTGTTAGTTCTACGTGCTTATTTCATCATCGACAGTATATGGAAGTGTTAGAGCGAGGCATTTCTTGATAAGAGGTGGTGTGCCAGTATTGGGTTGTTCTGAGTAGTTATTGTGGTTAAAGAGTTATTGCTATGAGTGTTTGAGTCACGCGGTGTATTATGTGATTTCATCCGGGGTGCGTATATGGCTTGATTCAGCATGTTCAGGCTTGTTCAGTTTATAGTTGTGGAAATTTTGATCTTATATATCATTTCAGAAGTGGGAAATTGGTTCTAAGGTTATGGCCAGGATTTGGATTTCAAAATTTCAACGGTATTGTGCTATGGGACCTATATGGGATAGGGTGACGTGGGATCACCCCGGTTATGTTCATGGTAAGATGCGTAACAGTTTGATAGTGTTGGAGAACAACTCTTGGCATGTTCGAGGACGAACGTATGTTTAAGTGGGGGAGGATGTAACGATCCGGCCGGTCGTTCTGAGAATTTAGCCTCGTTTCCCTCGTTTCTGCTTCATTTTATGTGGTTCAGCTTCATTTATGTGTGTTGGGTCGGTTGGTTCGGGTTCAGAGTGGTGATGGTGAGCATTGAGGCAATTAGTCTCTCAAGGTAGCCTAATAGTTGAGAAAGTCAACTAAGAGTTGACTTATTGGTGAACGACCTCGGAATGCGGATTTTATGGCTCAGATAGCTTCGTTAGGTGATTTGGGACTTAGGAGTGTGTTCAGAATATTTTTATGATGCCCGGTGTAGAATTAGGCTTGAATTGGCGAAAGTTAGTTTTTGGTGATTTTCGGTTGGCGGTGGAAAATAGGCTATCGGGGTCGGAATGGAATTCCAAAAGTTGGAACAGGTTTGTAATGTCATTTTGGATGTGTCTGCAAAATTTCAGGTCAATCGGAGGTGTTTTGGTTGGTTTCGGCGTAGTTGGCGAAATTCGGAAGTTTCAAAGTTCATAGGCTTGAATTTGATGTAATTTTGGTGTTTTCGTGTTGTTTTTGGTGTTTTGAAGGGTCGACTAAGTTGGAATAATGCTACGGGGTGTGTTGGTGTGTTTGATTGGGGCCCCAAGGGGCTCGGGATTGATTTCGGATGGTTGGCGGGGTTTTTGGACTTGGAAAGTTGCAGCAATAGCTGCTGGTGTGGAAGTTCTGGTGTTGACCGCACCTGCGGTCTGGAAGCTGCAGGTGCGATGTCGCAGGTGCGATGGTCAAGGTCGCAGGTGCGAAAAAGGCTAGGCAGGGGAAGTTCTACAGGTGCGAAGTTTAGGCCGCACCTGCGAAGCCGCAGGTGAGGAATTTGGTCAGGTAAGTGGGATTCTGCAGGAGCGCACCTGGGACCGCAGGTGCGACTAAATGTCCGCAGGTGCGGAAATGACTGGCAGAACAGTATATGAAGGACCTCCGTGAAATTCATTTCATTTCACCATTTTTGCATGCGAGAGGAGCTCTTTTGAAGGCAGATTGGAGAGGGGATTTGTGATTCTTCAGTAAAGGTAAGTTCTCGGGTTATTATCATCGTTCCTACGCTATCTTAATTCGGATTAGGCTTGTATTTGGAGGATTAAATTAAGAAAAGTGGAAAATGGGAGGAAAGAGTTGGGAATTTCTTTAGGCAATTTTAGTGGGCAATTTTTGTCTGATTTTGATGTTCTTGGTATGTACGGTCTCGTGGGAGGATGAGGATTCTTGTGATACAAATTTTATCGAATTCCGAGATGTGGGCCCGGGGCTCGGGTTTGGCCGAATTTCGAGATTTTTGTATGAATTGATAATTTTCGATTGGGTTGTGTTCCTTGAGTATATATTAATGATGTTAAACTGGTTTTGGCTAGATTCGGAGCAATCGGGAGCCAACTTGAGGGGCATGAGCATAGCGGACTAGTATTGTGGCCCGGTAGAGGTAAGTAATGGTTATAAATCTTGCCCTGAGGGTATGGAACTCCGGACTACATATTTCTCACTGATTTTAGAAAGGCTCACAGGTCGGATGATGAGTATGTCGCGCGTACTGATTTTTGGATTGGACTAGGTCCTCTCCTCGGCAACTAATGGGTTGCATATTTACTCAAAACCTTATGTTAAATTATGTTCTAAAGATTTGTGAAATATTTGGGCTATAAGTCGTGTTTTGAGCCTTGTGTCGGTCTGTTTAGACCTAATGAGGGCTTTTCACTGCTGTTTTCCTCACTATTTGTTGATGATTTCATTCAGCATCATTGTGCATACTGTTTTTCGAAACTCAGCATGATTTACACCACTTTGAGATTTAAACTGATGTTTTGGGTCGAGTACCCTATTCTTACTGATTCGCCCGAGGGGCCTTTCGAGTGGTTCTGCTGAGTGTGGCCGAGGGCCAGAGTGATGGTGAGGTGCTGAGTGAGGCCGAGGGACTGATTGTGAGGACATGATACGCCACGAGGTGGCTTGATATTAGCGCTTGGGCTGAAGGAGCCCCTCCGAAGTCGGAGTCTGTACACACCCCCAGTGAGCGCAGGTACCTACCGAGTGTCGAGTGCCGAGTGATTGGGAGGCATGAGTGACTGTGAGGTGCTGAGTGACTGATTACGAGTGATGGGAGGTATGCCCGAGGGGCTGATTATGAGTGACTGTGAGGCATGCCCGAGGGGCTAATTATGATACATGTTTTGCCCGAGGGGCTGATTATGATATATGTTTTGCCCAAGGGGCTACTGATGATTTTACTACTTTCACTCTGAATTATGAAAAATGTTTTGCCCGAGGGGCCTTTATATGATTCATTTCATTTTTATACTAAACCTTTCGGTTGAAGTTGTTGAAAAATATACATTCCTTAAAGGATTTTTCTGAAGATGATTTTAAGACATGATGATTTCACATATCTATGTTATACTGTTGGAAATGGAGGTTGTGCCTCTTGTGATTTGATGACACTGATTCATGTGTTTCTTGCTGCTCAGACCTGATTTATTTTCATTACTAATGAGTTGGCGTACTCACATTACTCCCTGCACCTTGTGTGCAGATTTAGGTGTTAGGGCATGGTGAACTGTCTTTCTGTTCCAGAGATTCTCGGAGGTTTGCGAGGTAGTTGCATGCGTCCGCAGTCCTGCTCCCTCTCTTGTTTAATATTATAGAATTTATTTCCGTTGAGTTGTATATTTATGTAGATGCTCATGACCAGTGACTCCGGGTTCTCAGGGGTTGTATTTAAATGTTCAATATAGATTATTTGTTTATAAATATTTAAAGGAAACTTTTATGGGAATTTATTATGATTTGAGTGAAGTTTTGGCTTGCCTAGTTCCATTATAGGCGCCATCACGACTGGCCTAGATTTGGGGTCGTGACATTAACATTAATTTTATCACTTTTCAAATATCACACAATATTGTGTTTTCTCCTTATAATTCAGGATTTATCATTGTAATGACGATTTTGTACTCTAACAATAGCAGCGGTGCTATCAGAATGAATTAATATAGAAATAATTGGTTTTTCAAAATAAGGAATTTGAAATAATAAATCTCTCAACCAATTCTCTTTCTCACCAGCTGAAGCTAAAGCAATTAGTTCAACCTCCATGGTAGAGTTAGCAATTATTTATTTTTTTTATTTTGTAACAAATAGCACCACCTCTCAAAGATAAAATGTTCCAATCTCATAACTCTTGTTATGGCATGCCAATGTTCATTACCTGGCTTGCTTGTAAACCTGCTAAGTACTTATAGTGCGTATGCAATTTCAAATCAAGTGTAATGAGTCACATATTCTCAAACTTCCAATTAAAATAGCATATTCCTTTTGATTTATTACATCATTATCACTTTGTACAGGAAATAACACTTGAATCATAAGGAGTTACAATATGCTTGCAATCAACAAAATTATTTTTATTAAAATTTTCTCAACAAAATGTGGCTAGCCAAGGAAACTTGCTTCATACAAATCTTTCATGTCAAAATAGCTACTAGGCGTAATTTTAGTTTCTCCAATAACATTTATGTTGGAGTTAAAAATTAATAAATCATCGTTTTAGAGGCAAACAACATGTGAATTATTCCAAGACTTATCATAGATGCACTTATCACACTTCTTGATTCAATTAACATTTGCTTATCCATGAATACTCAAATTATTCATGCAAGTTTTTTTTTACCCCCACTATTTTTATCATCGTAAAATTTATTTTTCATGAAAAAATATATCACATATTCATGAAAAATATAAGGTAAAAAAGTTTATACCTTTCCTTCGCTTGAGCTGAGCAAGTTGAAAAACACTTTACCCTTTTATCTCTTAAAGAGAGTGAACTTCTACCTTGATATCCGCTATTTTTCAACTGCAGAAAAAAAAAATTGGATCTCCTTAAAATTGTTGGTGAAATTACAAGAAATTACAGTGGAAAAATAAGATGAAGAAAAATAAACAAATATTCTTCAGGCTGAGGCGCGGATATCTCGCTCACTTTAAGGAGATTCAAGCCCACTGCAGTAGTAACTTCACCGGTCCAACAGTAATGCTCTTGACTTGTCCCCTCCAGGTTACAACAGCCCGACAACGCTGTATGACTCGAACAAACTCTGGACAAATTGTTGAGTCCAAAACTCCACCAAAATGAACACCTTCCTTCAACAAAAATAATATTCTCTTATGTAGGTAATAAGTTGGAGATTAGATTTTTCTCCTCTCTTAACTCTCTTTTATGCTACACCAATTCTATTTTTTCATGCACACTACAATATTTTCCCATCTACAATACAAGGAAGAAACACCACTATTTATAGGTGTAAAATCTCTTCCATAAAATAAATAACAAAGTAGTGGGATAATAAAATTGTAGAACATGGTTGGTGGTTACAAAATTTAATCTTTAGTAGGTAATTAGTGGTAGATCATGACATTAGTGGTTTCAAGAGTTACACCAAAATAATGATCACTTTCTTGTCAATTTATAACCACGATCTCACAAAAAATAATACACTTTAATATTATAATTTTAATATTAAAATGTACTAACACCAACACCTAGGGCTCAATTTATCTTATTTAAATGTAGCAAAGAACAACTTTTTTGTTTAATAGTAAAAGTTAATAAACAACAATTATGGATGTGTGCGTAAATCTGGTAGTGTTTGGACCTATATTGCTCGGACTTTTCAAGGTGTATGTCGAATCTGTAAAAAAGAATATATTTTTACAGGATCCAATACAAGTGCAGCGATATTTTGAAGAATTTGAGCAACATAGATATAGACCAACTTACGCATCACGAGTATTCCTTCAAGTACCTCCATAGTCTTACTAATACAGATATCCAAAATAATGCACATCAACGCTTAAAACACATGAAAAGAAATCACTCACACTTTTTGCTTCAATTGAGATGCGAATAGATCACACCCCTGCGTGCACAATACATAAAACTACTTAAAGAAAAAGTCAGTTGGTGAAAATTTTAATGTTGCTATAAAGGATGTTTCTTTTGGAGAATATTACAAATGGTAAAGCTTAATTCAAACAGTCTATGGTAGTTAAATGTTACATTGAAATCTGAAACTTGTTATGCCAACATAATTATAAAACACCTCTGAAACTTGTCATTTAGTAAGTTTCAATTGAACAAAAGAAATAAGGATAGGAAACCCAGCTATCAAGATTGATATTCAAAGCTAGTGTTTCCAAATTAAATTACACTTTAATTTTTGTATTTATAGGTTAGAGTGGTTGGAGAAAACTGGATTATTGGACCCTTGAATATTTTTCTTGGGAGGACAAAAGATACAGCTCAGCAGCTTTGAAACATGAAATGTTGCCTGGGTTTCTCGTCTTCTATTCAAGTTTCCAACCCTTTTCTTTCTTTCTTTTTTTCACTGTGTTTCTTATTTGACCTTTTCCAACTTCCTCATTTACCGGGTTGTGCATGTGTGTACACTAATTTTCCAGATCCAACACAGCACAGAGTTGCAGGATCTCTACCTTATTTTGTGTTCATAAGCTGACAAACATTACCACCTAAAATAATGTCAACTTGCATTATACAATGCTAAGTACAGTTATTCCCTCATTAATGGTATTCAGAATAGCATTAATATACATCATACTTGTAAAGACATCATTGTCAGAACATTCCAACACAAAATATAGTACTAGATAACATAACAATGCTTCATCCTTGAGGAAAACTAGTTTATTAAGATATCACACTTCCATTCCCACATCATGTCAATAGAAGAATGAATCCCACAATCACGGCCGAAAACTTGCACCGTATAAATGAGGCTAATCTGTTTTCTTATTTGTATATATTATATTTTGAATCCTCTTGACATACCTCAAAAGCATAGCTTATTGGTTAAGAGGGTTCAAAACTTTTATTGAGGTTATTCATTCTTAAGTACCACTAGCTACGATCTCTTTTAACTTTTTTACTTTTTTACTTCTTTGAATCCATTGGCGCAAAATCCTGCCTCCGCAACTCTCCACAATATAAGGATATAGATCTGCATCAAGCAGCCAACTTTCAACAAACTTAGAATAAACAGTAAATCCACTAGATCTAACAGTTCAGGGAGATCTTACACACAGGAGTAGGATCTAACATTCACCACGTGGTGAAGGGGGGAAAACGCAACCTTTTTTACATCATTTTCATTGATTCGAGACAAAGGGGAAAGACACATAGGATGATAAAGATAACAGAAGCAAAAGGTAGAGTTCATAGCATGCAGTCTGTTCTTGCAGGCAATCTTCTGAAAAAATTAAGCGGTGCAGATGGTAGCTTGTGACGGAACCTTGGATGTCTTAACACATAAAATCCAGTCAAGAGTGCCACAACTTGAAAAGGCGTGACATAGAGCACAATGGCGGCAATCAAGCAGAAAATAACGAACAATGCTGTTGCTCTAGGGTCTCTCCAGCTCAGCAAAGACTGCAGCCTCTCCCCTTGAGTAGCCAAGTCACCAACCACAGTCTGAATCCGTCCTGCAATACTTCTCAATCGGTCATACCTCATTCTAACAATATCAGGGGGACGTGAAGTAGGGAAAGTATCAAATTCTTCGTCTAACTCATCAGGATGAGCATTATCAGCACAAGAAAGGCGAGTATCCATGTGGGGAGGATTTCTAGGCCTCCACCTGTAATACCATACTCCGATTAGGAAGAGATAAAGGAAAATGGTAGGCAGAATAAGCTCTGGATATAGGACCAGTATCAAGAACAAGATATGGATCAGAACAGTTGTAATGGGGTTTTTCCAATTACATATTTGATCAAACCATTTTCCAATAGCAATTAATCCACCTAAAACCCCCATAATCCTGAAAAAGTTAGCTTTGCTTCTCCTCATACTCCACATGTGGGAGCCAACATCCAACATGTACTCCACTATCTCTTTCCTCAAAGGTGGCTCAGCACGACTCAGCCTCATTGAGACAATCTGAGTGGCTTGAAGCCTTAAGCTGTCGAGCTGGCTAACAGTTAAAGGATGAATATAGTGCATTTTAGGTAACAGTGGCTGAGAATACATATGCATCATATTCATTAATGATGAGCAAGTAAATCTTACAGCCAAGTGTATTTCACCCATCTTCTTCACCCCGGTAGGATGCAAGACCAGTAGTGGATAAGAATGTGTGTAAACACGATCTGTTTCAAGAGTTGAAAGCCGGATCCTGACCTTCCCAATCCTTGAGTCTCTTGCCCCTCCGGATTTATCTCCTCCATGCAGATGACAATTATCAAATACACCAATAGTTATGACAGTGCATGGATCAAATACTTCCCAAGTGTATTGCTCGTTCCACTTGGGAGCAAAGCTATCTATAATTGTCCTTGTTCGAACCCATTTTTGCCCATATTTGGCAACACAATAGGCATCTGTTGTTGCCCGCCCATCCTTTGTTTTCATTGGCGAGAGGCCCTGAGCATTCAGAACACCCAACTCTAGGACACCAATGCTGGACTTCCACAACTGTTTTGCAGTTGGTCTAAGATCACTACTGTAATGGGTTGACTCATCCAGAACATGGTAACCTCCTTCCAAATATAGCCTCATGTGAAGCCTGCTTGCAAACTTGATTTCCTTCTTCTTTTCTCCCTCAACAATAATATGCTTTTCAAGATTATACCACTTGCTGTTAATAGGTCTGTGGTCCAACCTCCTATCAATATACTGCAAAGGAATAGCACACCTTCCGAGAACTTCATCCTTGTTTGGTGCAACTCTGTCTTCCACACTTAAAATCAATGGCTCCTCAAATGGTTCTGCTGCTACAAACATCAGATCCTCATTCCACATCGGATTGATAGTCTTGCTCATGGAAACTCTGGTTCTCAATGCCTGATTTCCAAGGATGGCCTTCACGTAAACTTCTGGAAACCTACTTCTGTCACCGGGAATCAAGTCCTGAGCTTCAATCACATTAACTCTAAGGTACCACAGCTTGGGTGAGAGGTACACCTTGGACCTTATATTTGCAAGAGCATCCGCACCACTAACTGTCGCAGCATCGGAATGCCAAGATTCAGGAAAGGCTTCATCAGCTTGAGTACCCATCCAAACAGCCAACATCAGCTCTCCTTTAACTTTGTTACCATTTCTGTCTTCCAACCTATACCACTGCGGAGCAAGAGGACTATCTGGGGGTACCCTTTTTGGGATCTCATTCAGATCAAACATCACGCGACCAACAAAATCATCCTTAACAAGATCCTTATCTTTCACGTTCACCTCAAGTACAGAAGCTTGAATCCGATCCTTGGAAAAAGCAAACACCTGACTCCATTCGGGATTTGACTTCTTCTCAAAATGACGGGTGGTACCCCTATAGTTCCCGAGCCTAACCTCAACATAAGGATCAAGACTACCCGTAACATCCTTCCCAGGTAAGTCTTTTGCTTTCACCACCCGAACATAAAGATACTGCATTTGCTCAACCAAGTCATAGGTACTAGTAAGCTTATCACCCGTGACCTTCCCTCCACCAAGGTGGGGTTTGGTCTCCTTAAGTGAAAAATCTTCTTGTGGTGGTCTCTGCATTATTAAGGCTACTTGTTCTCACTCAAAGAAAATAAACACTGACCCAAAACCCTTCAACTTCTCTCAGAAATAACTCAAGCTACAGTAAGTAATGCTCAAGAAATCTCAAATACAGCAGAGTCTTAAGTATGTTTAACCCCAAAGGATAAAAAAGACCTCATTAATGATAACCTGAAAATGCCAAAACCATTCACAACCTTAGATCTAATTCATCTGAATGCTTCGACCCTGCATAACGTCAAAAATCAAGAAAAATAAGCTCAAAAACTATATAAAAGCAACGCAAAAACAACATTACAGCTCAATCAAAAAAGGCCGCTTCTCAGTTCTTCATGACCCATAAAAAAGAGAAAATAGATTACAACTTTTAATGCAAAAAGTAAAACTACATTACAGCTCAACAAATGCCAAGAATTAAAAACAGCCAAGCATTGAACAAAACCTTAAAAGAAAACTGGATTTTCAAGAACAAGTTTATTAAAAACACCGACTTTCTATATCAGGTAAATAATTAATCAGAAAGAGAAATGAATATACCAAGAGGGTTCACGTTAGCAGATGATGAAAGATAGGATTTTTTGGTGATAAGGTTCTCAAGAGGAGAAAAAGCAAAAGGGGTTTTGGTTGCTTTTGGTATCAAAGTGATGGAACGAAAAAAAAAGAAGTGAAGAGACAACAAGGGCAAAGAATGAGAGAGAGAGAGAGAGAGAGAGAGAAAAAAAGAAAAAGAGTAAAGTTAGAGAGAGAAAGGGATGGAAAAAGACAGAGCAGGGGGTGGTAGTACTCTGTTTTCTCGTGTTCTTCAATGGGGGGGTAAGTGGGGCTGCAGTACGGGGTAGGGGAGTTGAGTGGGGTAGGGGGTGAATCTGCTGAGATACAGTATTACACCGAACACCACAGGTGTGATATCTATATCACCTTGCGTCTTGCGAATATCCTTTTTCCGTATTATGTCTTTGTTTTTCTTTTCTTTTCTTTTTTTCCTTCTTTTTAGTTTTTCCTTTTATTTTACTCTTACTTTTTTACCAAAAAAAGAAGAAGAAAGTTGACATCTCAAAATTCCTTTTAGAGTTTTCTACAATTTTACAACTTTAGTAACAAGAGAATCATACGTTTTCGAGTATTAATAGTTGAGTGCACATGATTATTTGATTCTAAAATTATATTTGATGATTTAAATAATTATACTTTTTAATTAATTAAAGTATATACGAATTCCGTCTGAGACGAGCTATAATTACAAACAAAAAAAACCTTTAAGTTTGAAAATTGATCTTCCGATCTATATACTCAAAATATATATTCTAGTTCAGTATAACTATACATAATAGTATCTCTGCTTAAACGATAATATCCAATTAAACTAATTTTTGAAATTATGTTATATTTTCTTCTACCCCTCATTACTGAAACGAGTATATAAATTAATGTCGGTCATCCCAAAGAAATAAATCTTGGATATGACCTTTTTGAGAAGACTGCGTCAATGTGCAGTCTAGCTTCGCACTTAACAAATTCAAATTTCTTAAGTAGATCGAGGCTTTTCTATAATTGCAAAACAGAAACTTGGGCATACTGCTGAACATATGCATAAAGTTCCAAAATATAATAATGCTTACTCTATGCGAGTCCTCCTCGAATCATAATGATCTTGTAATGTAGGACACAAGATTTGACGTTCCAACAGCTTCATTACGCATTCATATTACTACCTACTTTATATTTAGAAATAACCAAATACTAGTAAATGTTGTGCACAAGACCGGTGGCGGACTTAGTGTATGAGTCAATACCTGACTAGGTTCGGCGTATGCAAACGAACGAGTTATAGCCGAGGCCAAGCAGAATCCAATAGAGAAAAGTCACTATGCGAAAGATTGAAGTCGTGGTCGAGTAGAGAAGAGCATTAACAAGGGCTGGGATAGTCTTAGAAAGATAGAAAGGAATATTCTATTGAATATTTCCCTAATTATACTTTTTAGGGTTTCCTAGAATATCCCATATAAATTGGAAAAGATAGGAAACAAAAACGGGATCTTCACTTTTCTGATAAGAGCATTTTTGTAAGAAGTTGACTATCGAGAATATATACAAAAGCTTGTCTTGTCGCTCCTGTTTGATTTCATTGTTTGTTCTACTTTTCCACTCACAAGATCCAAGAGCACTTTATCCATCTTCATAGTTTATTGTCACACGTTGCTGTTAGAAGAAGGAATCATCCACCTCATTCAACATTTGGGTGATAAATTCCTTCTAATTACATTTATTGTCATTTGTCACATTTATTGCATGTCATTATGCTCATATTCATTAACAATCATTGAGCATTTATTTGATATTCATTGATCTGAGACACGGTCCCATATCACAGAATTATTCTAGTTTTAGGTCTAGAATTTATTACGTTTAACTAGGATTTTCCCATTATCACAAAAAGCTTAACACTTTTTGGTCAAACAATTTGGTGCCGTCTGTGGGGATTTTCTAGTTAAAACCCTAATTCCTTCTAGATCTAAAAAAAAACAACGACAAAGCTTTCTTTTTCTTGCTTGCACGAACTAACAATGGCGGGAAAAGGAGAGGAAAGATTAAAAGTAGTGGCGGGGGTCACTACTAACCTCCTAAGCACCATCAGCGAGGTTAATAGAGATGACGAGGAGAATGTGACGCCAAGCGCCTCCCCCAGGCGGAGTGACTCATCCCCCCCTCATGGGAGCGTTACCGCTTCTCATGGGAAGGGAGCCTCTACGTCCAAACGGAGGAAGCACGCCAGCAGTGAAAAAATTATTGGAGGCATGGCTGACAAGTACTCTAACCAATATACTCGACAATCAACGAGAAACACGCCCCTCCCCCAACAGGTATCACTCACACTGTTGATGATGCAGGTAACGATGCCCTCGCTGCTATTTTGAGGATAGTGGAAGAAATGGAGAACGAGAACAAAGCACTCTGCGACCAAATGAGGGAACACCAAGAGAGGGTTGACAAGATACCAGGCGCTCCAAAACTCCTGCCAAAATGGGACGTCGACCGGTTCGTGGACAACCATACATCGATGAGGCGACACCACATGCCATACCCAAAACCTTCAAAATGCCACCATATTAAAAAATATATGACGGCACGACGGACCATGAAGACCACATCATCCATTACGTCACGGCGGTAAAGGGAAATGACCTCACCAAAGAACAAGTGTCGTCGGTACTGCTGAAGAAGTTCAGCGAAACCCTAACAGGGGGAGCCCTAACATGGTACTCACAATTGTCAGCACGTTCCATAGAAACATTCGAGAAAATGGCCGACAAGTTCGTCACCGCCCATGCCGGGGCCAAGAAAGCAAAAGCCAGGGTGAATGACATATTCACCATTAAGAAATCTCCCGGCGGAGGACTCAAGGACTTCCTCGCCCGGTTTAACAGAGTGAGAATGAGCCTTCCAAACGTGTGAGAGGGAATGGCGGTAGCGGCTTTCCAGAATGGGTTAAATAGGAACGGGTTGAGGGCAACTAGAAAACTATTGAGCAGACTCATGAAATACCTCCCACTACCTGGGAGGAAATACATAACGCCTACTGCGCCGAGGTGAGAGCAGACGAGAACGACCTTAACCGACCAACCCAGTGGTTGACGTCGGTCCAGATGGAGTCGAGGAATGACCATCAAAGCGACGGACAAAGGGACCATGTAGGCACACACATCAATTGTGACAGGCGCCAGCCGTACACCAGAACGACCATCTAAACACCCCCCGTCCTCCATAGAGATGGACCATCTAGGCCATAGACAGGGACTCACCGAAATGAAAAAGGTATGCAACTACTGTTATTTGCTCATAATTATTATGTTTCTGCTTCTGAAATAGTCTACACCCTAGAGAAGCTTGGCTCTAAAGTGAAATGGCCGCAAAGGATGAAGCCCGACCCAAACACCAGAAAGTCGACTGCGCTCAACGAATTCCATCAAGAACGAGGCCATAAGACTGAGGACTGTATAGCCTTGCGGAAAGAGGTAGTAAACATGCTCCACCAAGGACATTTGAGGGAGCTAATGAGCGACCGAGGAAGAGCCAATTTCGCTCGTGGACGGGAACAACATCAAGGCCCCCCAAAATCGCCCTCCCCAGCTCGCACCATCCGAATGATCATTGGCGGAAGCGACGATGCGGCAATCAACCACGTGAAATTCACCACCACCCACAAGTTGAAGAGATCGATCACCCATGAAAGGTATGACAACCTCGAGGAAAGTATCATCTTCTATAAGTCGAATACTCACGGTTTGGCCTTTCCTCACTATGATGCTCTTGTCATTACTTTACAAATTTCAGATACTGATGTAAAAAGGATCATGGTAGACAACGGAAGCGGCGCGTGTATTATCCACCCAGAGTTCTCACACAAATGAGACTTGAGGATAAGATAGTACCACACTGCATAACACTAACAGATTTTAACACTGAAGTTGAATGGACCTCCGGAGAGATCACATTGCCCGTTATGGCCGGAGGCGTCACCCTGGAAACAACATTCCACATCATGAATCAAGACACAGCCTACAACGCCATTATAGGACGACCCTGTATACACGCCATGAGGGCCATCCCGTCCAGCCTATATTAAGTCATCAAGCTCCCTACCCCATGGGGAGTGTTCATCATCCGCAGCGCACAACCCAAGAATGCTATCGCATCGCCCAAGATTGCACGTACACTCAACAGTTGAAAGGCGAAGACACGGAAGCATAGCAATTAGCGAAGTCGGGGTCCGGTGGTAACGTCATTAAAGACACCCCGACACCGTAGAAACTGCAGGTTCAACAGTGGAGGACCTCGATCCCGTATAATTGGATGAAAGCGACCACAACAAAAAAGCCTACATCGGCCACAAACTCCCAGAACCAGGTAAATTCCATACGTTTTTAACTAACAACACATATTTGTTTGCCTTCTACCACGCAGATATGCCAGTAATCCCAAAGGAAATTACAACACATGAACTAAACGTCGACCCACTTAAACCGCCGGTACAACAGATCAGAATAAAATTCAACGCCGCCAGAATCGATGTCGTCCGTGAAGAGGTAGAAAAGTTGCTCGCAAACGTATCTATCAGAGAGTCAAAATACCCCCAATTGGTCCGCTAAAGTGGTCACGGTGAAAAAGAAAAATGGGAAATGGCGCATGTGCGTGGACTTCACAGATCTGAATAAGTCCTGCCCGAAAGATTCATTCCCACTGCCTCACTTGATCAGCTCATCGACGCAGCGGCGGGGCACGGGCTGTTAAGTTTCTTGGACGCCTATTCAGGTTATAACCAAATCCTCATGGAGGAAGAGGATCAGGAAAAAACAACTTTCATCACCAACCAAGGGTCGTACTGCTACGGAGTCATGCCATTCAGATTGAAAAACGTAGGGGTGACCTACCAGAGGCTAGTAACCAAAATGTTCAAAAAGCAGCTCGACAAGATGATGGAATTATATATAGACGACATGTTGGAGAAATGCACCTTCCGAGTGACCTCGGGAAAGTTCCTCGGCTTTTTGGTTTCACAAAGAGGCATTGAGGTTAAGCCCGACAAAATCAAGGCTATAGAGGGAATACCTGAAAATCTGACCAACAAGAAGCAAGTGCAAAAGCTGACTAGCCATATAGCCGCCCTGTCGAGGTTCATCTCATGATCCTCTGATAGATGCCACAAATTCTTCAGCGTACTCAAGAAGGACAATGGACTCCAATGGAATTCCGAGTGCGTAAATGCCCTAAGAGAATTAAAGGCATACCTATCATCGCCTCCACTGCTCGCCTAGGCAGAACCCGATGAGCGCCTCCTAATCTACCTGGTCGTATCCGACGTTGCGGTAAGTGTAGTCTTGGTCCATGAAAACAAAGGTACGCAATCTCCAATCTACCACATTAGCAAAAATTTTGGTCGACGCCGAAACGAGGTATCTATACCTGGAAAAGCTGGCCCTGGCATTAATTGTAGTTTCACGAAAGCTTAGACCTTATTTCCAATTTCATCCCATCTCAGTGGTCACGACCTTTACCCTAAGAAGCATCCTACATAAACCCGAGCTGTCAGGTAGGTTGGCTAAGTGGGCCATCAAGTTAAGCGAGCACGATATAGTATATCAGCCACGAATAGCGATAAAGTCGCAAGTGCTCGCCGACTTCCACACTAAATTAATGCTCGAAGTCGAAAAGGAGGCCTCCAGCACTTCCCCCAAATTACCCGACCTATAGGTTATACACCGATGACGCCTCTAACACGTCAGGATCTGGGCTTGGACTCGTACTCGAGGTCCCGACGGGCGAAGTCATCTGCCAGTCCATACGGTGTCCCGATATGACTAATAATGAGGCTGAGTATGAGGCCGTAATTGCAGCACTAAAACTAGCTCTCAAATATGGAGCACGGCTGGTCATCCTCCGATGTGACTCACAACTCGTTGTCAATCAATTCACAGGGACTCTCCAAATCAAAGAGCAAAGGCTACAAAAATATCAGGCCGAGATTTGCAAGCTGCTGCCCGAGTTCGATGAATGCCAACTCTACCAGATACCTCGAGCACAGAACATCGAGGCAGACGGCCTCGCCAAACTGGTGACGACTACCAAAAACATAAACAGAAAAGAGAACGTGGTCACTCTCCTCCATTCATCAATAGACCAAGTTGAGGTACGAACTATAAACATGGCGTGGGACTGGCACAATCGTATTATCTCATATCTACAGGACAGAGTGCTCCCACCCGACAAAAAAGAAGCCAAGAAGCTTCAAATGCAGGCGGCCAAATACAATATCATCGACGATGACTTATACAAAGGAATGTTTGGCAGTCCCCTGGCTAAATGCCTAGGACCAAACCAAATGAGACACGTCCTCGAAGAAGTACAGGCCACTGCAGGAGCCCACATCGACAATCGAGCCCTCATCAGATGCCTCATACGAGCGGGTTACTACTGGCACACCATGAAAAAGTAGGCCGCCGACTTCATTAGAAAGTGCGAGCAATGCCAAAAATATGCATCCATGATTCACCAAGCGGGCGAGCACCTCCACTTAGTTACCTCGTCTTGGCCTTTCATCAAATGGGGAATGGACATCGTCAGACCCCTCCCAGCGGTGCGAGGTAATGTACGATTTCCTTTGGTTTTAACTGACTATTTTTCCAAGTGGGAAGAAGCAGGTGCATTCACCCAAATATGCGAACACGAAGGTATCACATTCATATGGAGAAACATCATATGCCGCTTCGGCATCCCCAAAGAAATCAGTTGCGACAACGAACCCCAGTTCACTAGAAAAAAGACTGTCGAATTCTTTGAGAAATGGAACATCAAGGAAATACTCTCCATGCCATATCATCCCGCAGGAAACTGTCAGGCGGAATCCTCCAACAAAACAAAATTGAACATCATGAAAAAGAATCTTGAGAACGCCAAGGGACTGTGGCCGAATTGTTACCAGAAGTGCTACGGGCATACCGCACCATGCCAAAAACAAGCACAGGAGAAACACCATACTCACTAGTCTATGAGACTAATACAGTAATACCAGCCGCGGTCGATGAACCAAGCCTAAGGTACTCAAACGAGAGCGGGCCAAGAAACAATGAGAGTAGAAGGCAAGACCTCTACGAAGTCGAAGATCGTAGAGACATGGCCTACATAAGAATGGTAGCTCAAAAACAACAGGCAGAACATTACTACAACAAAAACGCCAAAGTCAGACCGCTCAAGGTCGGGGACTATGTACTCAAAGCCAAAACACAAGCGAGCAAAGATCCACGGGAAGGCAAACTGGGAACCAATTGGGACGGCCATACAAAATCACGGTGGCGGCAAGAAAAGGGTCGTTCCAACTAGAAACAATGGAGGGGAAACTACTGTCGAACAATTGGAACGTTGCCCACCTCAAATACTTTAACTTCTAAAGATGGACGTCCCCCAAGTCGTACTCTTTTTCCCTCATCCGAGTTTTGTCCCAATTGGGTTTTCTCGGAGTGGTTTTTAACGAGGCAACGAAGAGGGCGTCTTGAAGTTTAAGTGTTAAGCTCATCGCCCGGCATATCGACTACTTCTCCAGGCCGACATAAAGATGAAGGGACTATATAGACTGGGACTTCTCGAGTGTATGTACGAACTGAGCAGAACATGTAAAACTCTCCAATGAATGTATAAACATGATGTTCTTACATGACTCCGCCTAGTTTACACATCACGCCAATGCAGGAAATGTACATTCGACATCGTTCGAATTATATTTCAAGCCTACATTCGACATCGTTCAAGTTATCTTTCAAGTCTACATTCGAACTTGTTCGAATTGACTTATATTCGACCTCGTTCAAATTAACTTACATTTGACCTCATTCGAATTAACTTACATTCGACCTTGTTCAAATCAACTTATATTCGACCTCGTTCGTATTAATTTACATTCGACCTCATTTGAATTAACTTACATTCGACCTTGTTTGAATCGATTTATATTTGACCTGGTTCGAATTAACTTACATTCTACCTCGTTCAAATTATTCTTCAAGTCTGCATTCGAATAGACTTATATTCGTCCTCGTTCGAATTAACTTACATTCGACCTTGTTCAAATCATTCTTCATGTCCGCATTTGACATCATTCGAATTAACTTACATTTGACCTCGTTCGAATTGTTTTCAAGTCCGCATTTGACATCGTTCGATTCGACTTATATTCGACCTCATTCGAATTAACTTATGCTCGACCTCGTTCGAATTAACTTATGTTCGACCTCGTTCAAATTAACTTATATTCGACCTCGTTCGAATTATTTTTTAAGTCTAACATTTGACCTCGTTCGAATCAAGTTATATTCCACCTCGATCAAATGTCTTAACGATCGACGGCGTTCGGACCAACTGAAAGCCAAGGACTCTTACAAAGGGAGACATTCATAGAAAAGCAAAAAGAGCCGAAAACACACAACAAAAAGTAAATTGTTCCATTCAAATCATTCCATTCCAAAAACATCTTACAAAGGGCTTGAAATACACCCCCACAAAATAAACAAAAATAAAAACAAACAAAGACAAGTACAAGGACTTCACACCGCATCGTCTCCGATATCACCAATGGCATACTCACTGTCGTACCAAGGATCATAGGCAAGACCGTCTAAGTCATCTTCATCATCGTCCATGCCAGCGTACCGGGTTCATAACCACTGGCATCACGAGTTGCACGTACCTTGATTCGAGCATCCTCGAACTCCGCCTCGGAAACCTTCTCGGCCGTCATTAGAGCGTTGTGTATATCAAGTTGGGACTCGGCATGAACCCACTTTTCATACAACTCCCGTAATACATTAGTATGGTAGAAGTATGAGAGGTAGACGGTTGGGCCTGCTGCTGCGCCTTCTTGGCTTTCAAGGCAGCAATCTGCTCGTTCAGGTCTGACAGCTCCACCTCCAAACCACATATCCGCTCTTCATGCCTCGCTTCCTTGAGCGCCGATTCTACCTTACTAGCCCGCTCAGACCTGCAGACGCGGAGGGTACTCCCTAGTGTAGCCGCCTCTACCACGGCAGCCATTCTGGCTCTCGCAACCCGCTCCTACTCTTCAACTCTAATGGTCAACTCGCCCCTCAAGCCGATGGCCCCAGCTTTGCTCTGTTCGAGCTCGACCCTTAAAGACGCCACCTGAGCCTGAAGATTAGCATTTTTGGCCATCACTCCCTTTCTCACCTCGAGCTCGTCTTATTTATCTCTCAGCGTCCCTTCAAGCATGTTGCACCTCCCAATGGTCCTCATGAGCTCACCTTCCTTCTCCCTCAGCTCCTCACCTTTTTGCTTCAGCTCATCACGAAGTGTCTGAAACTGGCTGTCCTCACCAAGTATGTTGACCAGCGTTCGGTGCTTCGAATGGTATTCTCTGTACTTGGACACCATATTCTTGTAGAGCGTCGTGCTTTGGTCTTCCCGCCGATCACACTCAATCTCCAAAATGAGGGTCTAGTATACAAAAGAAGACGGATCAGTAGAGGCAAACAACACAAAAAAATGAATAAAGTCAAAACGTGGAAGGAAAACTTACTCGCAAGGCCATGCCGGAGATGCCCAGTGATAGGTCCGCAACCTTAAGCTTCTGAAACGTCCTGTTCTCAGAATCCGTGCACAAAGGAGCAAAGGCCGAAACCACCCGTTCTGATTTAACTAAGAGGTTATAATCTAAGGGATGACAATGTTCCAGTTAGATACCTTCGTCCTTATTTCAACTGGGGTGAACCACTATTCAAAGTCCCACACCTCCTCGAGGTCAATGTCGGAGCCCGACCCATCGTCTTCTATGAGGATGGTTTTACCTCTTCCGTCCTCAGACGACGAGCCAACCCAGCTGCTCCTGCATGTTCCTCCCCTGTGGAGGCCCCTTCTACTTTCGGCGGCCTCTGCTCCGTGAATATCTCTAGTGCGGGAGCAACCTCAATGACAAGTGGACGCGCCGACTCCGCATCCAAAACAATCAGCAGCGTTGACACTGCTAGTCTCTACCCTCCGCCTTTTTAGTAGTGCCGCTTCCTCCTTGCCGGGAGATGACTCGTTGCTCAGATGCAAAATAGGGTGTCCTGAGGTCTCTGTTAACATAATGGCCACTTGTGAGACGAGTTCACCCAATGACAGGGTCTGAGAACGATCACTCCTTATAGATTCCGCCAGTACGAACTACATCCCAGCCGAGGCGATTGCTTGATGGAATGCAGGTATGGGAGCCTTCACCTTTTTGGAAGCCCGTAGACCTGACACATAAAGGAAGCCATGTCAAGGAAAAACAACAAATAGCAACAAGCCATAACAGGGGAAAAACGATTACAAGGCCGAAATCTAACTCACCGGTCGAAGACTTGGGCCTGAAACTCTTGTTGAAGGACGCCCAATCACGAATCCCCACAGTGTGAGGCAGGACGCGAGCTACCCAGTCATCAATGTCGGCGACTAGAGAAGGTGGATCTCTCTCAATTAAAAATGAAATGAAATGAATGAGTCAAAAACACGAAGAAAGGTAAACATACGCACTTCAGATGGTAAAAGATACTTACGATTGAAGTTCCACTGCTCAAGGAACCCGCTTGGGTTCGCCACCACGTGCTCGATCCTGATAAAGAAATAGTTGAACCAGAACCGGCGGTTTGCTTTGTCATCCATCCCCGCCCCCAACCCTTTAGTTCTGCGGTGGCGAATATGAATCATCGTGTCCCTATAAAGCTCAACGAGAAAAGGTGCAGCAGGTGACGGATAGAGACCTCGCAGCCGGCCAACTCCGCGAACTTCGTCAATATAAGGAAAGTTTTGTAAAGGTACGGGGAAAGTTGCGCCAGGAAAATGCCGTAGAAACGACATAACTCTCCCACTAGTGGAGGAAGAGGAAGAGAGTAGCCCACCAAGAATGGGTAGGCACGGAATGCACAATACCCGGGTCGGTGGACCCGGATAACGTCTTCCCCCGCCGGAACGATATCGATATGGGCGGGGATGTGGAATTTGGACCGGAGGGCGGAGATTTGCTTTGACCCCATCTCAGACAATACCAGCTCAGGGTCGAGAATGGGCTCTTTTGAGAAGTCATTCCTAGATATCGGATTACGTGGAACGACCTCCTCCATGGTGGGGAAGCTCTTGTCTTCCACAACCACGATCCTCCGCCACCGGAGGGCATAGCCACCGATAATGGGGTAGCGTCAAAGACTATCTCAGAGTTGGGAGTCTAATTGGTCATTTTTCGATGGTACGTATGTGACGGAGTCGGAAAAGAGAAGGTGTTGACGGTGGAAAAATTAGGAAGCAAGAACTGAAGAAGAAGGAGATGAAGAAACAAAGTGCAGAGATAAAATTAGGAAATGCGAAAGTATTACTTGGAAATTTCCCCCTCTATTTATAAGCAATTATGGCACCCGAATCGGTGCAAATAACCATCAGTGGCCCAATAACCGAAGCGGCAGAAGCCCGAAAAATTATGTTGTGCGTTGGAAAGACGCGCAATGATGATGCATGTGGCCATGATGTCATCTTCCACCTGCCCCGCTGACCACGACCCTTGGAACTACATGTCACCGTTTTAATGGTGACCTATTCTGCTCGCCCATCATGTCGGAATTTTTCCTGAACGGCTGAAGATGAAGTCCGCTCACTGAGGTCGGCCAAGAAGACGGCCTTGGTAAGCGGAGGGACTAACTGTATGGCTCAAAATCTAACTAGGTTCAGCGAATGAAAATGAACGAGTTATGGCCGAGGCCGAGCAGAGTCCAATAGCGATGAGTCATTATGCGAAAGGTTATGGCCGTGGTCGAGTAGAGAAGATCATTAATAAGGGATGGGATAGTCTTAGAAATATAGAAAGGAATATTTTATTGAATATTCCCCTCATTGTACTTTTTAGGGTTTCCTAAGAATATCCCTTATAAATAGGAAGAGATAGGGAACAAAAAGAGGATCTTCACTTTTCTTATAAGAGCATTTTTGTAAGAAGTTGACTATCAAGAATATATACAAAAGCTTGTCTTCTCTCTCCTGTTTGATTTTATTGTTTGTTCTACTTTTCCACTCACAAGATCCAAGAACGTTTTATCCATCTTCATAGTTTATTGCCACACGTTGCTGTCAGAAGAAGAAATCATCCACCTCATTCAACATTTGGGTGATATTCCTTCTAATTACATTTATTTCCATTTGTCACATTTATTGCATGCCATTATCCTCATATTCATTGACAATCATTGAGCATTTATTTGATATTCATTGATCTAAGACACGGTCCCATATCACAGAATTATTCTAGTTTTAGGTCTAGAATTTATTATGTTTAACTAAGATTCGCCCATTATCACAATACTTAATTAGTTTAATAAAAAGCTTAACACTTTTTGGTCAAACACCTAGAGCATTGAATATGGGTTTTCGCGAACTCAGTAATTTTTGAATAGAGACCGTGTATTTATATAAAGAAATCAATTAAATATTTGTATATATTTAACTGTGAACCCACTTATTATTGCATATTAATTTGAGATTACGATAGGAACACATAAACTTTAAATTCTAGATCCGCATCTGCACAAGATATACATATTATGAAACAAAATTATGTTAGAAGATTGAGAAGTTTCTGCCGTGCTTCTTAGATCCGTGGAAGAAAGTTGGTAACTATTTGGTAGAAAAAATCAAGGCAAGTGTTAAGTCTAAATCTAAGTTTCAATGATGACAACCTACTTACATTATTTTTCAGAAATCAAGGTATCAACAAAAGGAAAGAAAACTGTCAAGAAGCTATTGAAAGAAAAAAGGTTAAAGACAAAGAAGTACTACTGAATCAAAGGAGCTGATGATGCTGAATCAATGGACAAGAAAAAGGAAACTAAATCTATCATATCCTTTCAGCCTTAATCGAAGGAAATCAAGACTACAATTCAAGGAGCTATATCCAGTAAAAGGCCAAAATATCTGGCATCCTCAATTACGATAATTGAAGGCTCGAATCGCTCCTCAATGTAAGGTCGTGACAAGGAAAGTCATGAACGAATTCGGCCCTTCCCAAGAGCAGGATTCGAGAGGCACCCCTTGGGTCAAATCCCTTTGAAGATCATGTGCCTCTATTTTAGACAAAGTAAAACGGCTCTCAAACTCTCTTGTAAGAAGTCTTGCTTAGATCAAATGGAAGGCACGCAAGCACAAACATTGTCTTTTAAATCTCTCGACTTCTTATCCTAAACACTTCATTCCTCAGTTTACCAGTGTCACAACAGATAGGAAGAGTTAGAATGCAAAAGAGAGTTGTGTCATTATTCAAGATATATTGTTGCTATACTTTGTTGGTGGTGAACGAATCAAAACCATCCTTGTTGTTATTACTTTCAAGATCTAAGAGAACCCTTGTGACCCAAATGTAAGTACCACAGCGATACTGAACCAGTATAAAATTGATGTATTATATTCTTTTTAGTGTATACTATTATTCGCATTCTGCATGAAATCTAGTCGACTAAAATCTTCCTTAGTTGAATATTTTTAATAGATCACAATTCACCTCCCCCCTGTACTTTCAATTGGTATCAGAGCAAGACTCACAATCTCTGCTTAACAGCTAGTGAGAAAAAGATCATGAGATCTGACACTGTCGTTGATGCGCTATTTCAAGAAGGAACCTCCCAGGTTCGACCTCCCTACTTCAACGGACAACACTTTTCTCATTGTAAAGTGCATATGGAGACATACACAATTTCATATGACATCAAAGTTTGGCGTGTCAAGTTATCGTATCAACTTATCCACTTGACTTAGACGATTACACTAACGAACAAGTTGTTATCATAACTGTGAAGCCAAAGCAAAAAATCTATTGTACAATGCTATCAGTGGGGAGAAGAGTATGAAAAGATTTAAAGTTGTGAAATAGCTAAAGAAATGTGGGACAAATTGGAGGTCAATTATGAAGGAACCAACAAAGTGAAAGAAACAAGAATTAATCTTCTGGTTCGGGACTACGAGCTATTTCAAATGAAGGATGGAGAATCAGTAGAAGAGATGTTCTCCAGGTTCAGCAAAACTCTTAGAGATCTAAAGTCTTTTGGCAGACCTTTTAAAAGTGGAGAACATGTTAGGAAAATTCTCAGAAATCTACCTATAATTTGGCAGCCAAAGTTCATCGCCCTGGAATGTCAGGATCTTGACAAAATGTCTTATGATGATCCTAGAGGTGATCTAATTGCTTTTGAGGAAATTCACTTGGATAGACAAATTCAACAAGAAAAGAAGAAAACTATTGCTTTTAAAGCAACTGTGGCTGAACCAGAAAATGAAGAGGAAGAAGAAGGAGGAGAACAAGATGAAAACATTTCCATGCTTTCTCAAGTTGTAACAAGCATGATGAGGGAAAACAGAAATAGCAGAACAGGGAATTCCAACTTCAGGAAAGGAGGGATAAATAATGAAACTGATAAAAATGATGGAAAATGCTACGAATGTGGGAAATTTGGTCATATTCAAGTGATGAAGAAGAATCTGATCATGAGGAAGTTGCAAATATATGTTTCATGGCCATCAATGTAACTGAAGATTCAGAGGAGCTTGGACTAATGGCAGATGGAGAAGCTAATGAGGAAGATAATTCAAATGAACTCGGTCTTATGGCAGAGAAGGAACTAGTGAGGTACGTCTTCCTACATGTCCTAACTGTTATGAACTTTAAAATTTGTTGATATTGCTCTTGCAGATATTGAAAGAGTTCTGAATGAACTTAGAAAGATCAAAAGAGAAAACAAAGATTGGGCTTTGAAACTGGAAGTCTGCGAAATTGAGCGTGATATGCTTCAGGATGAAGTAAATGAACTTCAACTGAATGGATTGCAAAGATCCACCAGTCATAGCTCTATCAAATCAAACTAGACTGCTCATCACAAACACAAAAAATCTCATGCTTGTTCCTTTTGTGGTAAAAATGGCTATAATACTAACCAATGCAGGAAAGGAATTAGGGTAGGAAAAGGCTCTGAAAATTCCAATAGTCCATCATGTTTTTATTGTGGTAAAAGAGGTCACACCTTAAATCGTTGCAGGTTCAAGGATAATAGGAGATGGGTTTGGCGACCTAAATCTTCAAATCAAACTAACACTCAGCATTTTAACCATTCAGGACCCAAGCAGGCTTGGGTACTAAAAAACAAGTAATTTGTTGCAGGAACACCGCAAGAAAAATTGAAAAGGAAAATAGTATCTCGACAGCGCGTGTTCCAAACATATGACTGTTGACAAATTATTGTTCAAGACAATCACCAAACTAGATAGAGGAACAGTCACCTTTGGAGACAAATCCAAAGGAAATGTAACTGGAGTTGGAAAAGTTCCTCTGAGCTCAACATGTGATGTAGATGAAGTGTACCTGGTTGATGAACTCGGCTACAGTCTTCTCAACATTAGTAAACTATGTGACAATGACTATGAGGTTCGTTTTAAGAAACATGGTTGGTTTATAGAAGACGAATCAAGTAAAGTCATTCTCTCAGGTAATAGAGACAGAAATGTCTACACTATTAGCAATTCAGATAATCTTGGGGATCAAATTTGTCTTGCTTCCATGATTGATGATCCTTGGGTTTGGCATAGAAAACTTGTTCATGCCAGCATGCATACTATTCAAAAACTTTCTAAACATGATCTTGTGATTGGTCTTCCAAAACTATATTTTTCAAAGGATCATATTTGCGATGCATGTCAACTAGGAAAACGAACTTGCTCATCTTTCAAAATCAAAAATATTGTTTCCACCTCCAAACCTCTCCAACTATTGCATATGGATTTATTGGTCCTACTAAAACTACTAGCATAGGTGGTAGGAAATATGCTTTTGTTATTGTTGATGGTTTCTCCCAATTTAAATGGGTTATGTTTTTAAGTCATAAAAATGAAGCACTAAAGAATTTTGAAGTTTTTTTAAGAAGGTTCAACGAGAAAAGGGGTACTACATTTCTACTATCAAAAGTGATCATGGAGGAGAATTTAAAAGCAAAGCTTTTGAAAACTTTTGTAATGATCAAGGAATATCTTACAACTTCTCTTCACCAAGATCACCGCAACAAAATGGAGTAGAGCGTAAAAACAGAACTTTACAGGACATGGCAAGAACCATGATTGTGGAAAATTCTCTACTTCACCATTTCTGGGCAAAAGCTGTGAGCACAGCATGTCATATCATCAACAGGTGTGTGATTCGACCAATCCTCAAAAAGACTTCATATGAACTATGGAATGGTAAGAAACTCAATATCAGTTACTTTCACTCGTTTGGATGCAAATGCTTTGTTCACAATAATGGAAAGGAGAACTACCAGGATTTGCAAACGTCACTTTCCCTGACCATGTATACAAGCTGACTAAATCTTTGTACGGACTCAAACAAGTTCCTTGTGCCTGGTATGAAAGGTTAAGCTCTTTCCTTCTAAATCAAGGTTTCAAACGAGGTAATATCGATACAACTCTGTTTATTAAGCATTCAAGTTCAGGTAATCTTATTACTCAAATTTATGTCGATGATATTATTTTTAGTAGTCCTAACTCTGTTCTATGTGAAGAATTTTCTCTCTCTATGAAAGGTGAACTCGAAATGAGTATGATTGGAGAATTAACGTTCTTTCTTTGATTACAAATAGAACAATCTCCTAAAGGAATTTTCATTAGCCAAACCAAGTACACCAAGGAACTTATAAAGAAGTTTGGCATGGAGAATTCTAAGTCCATTGGAACTCCAATGAGTCCAACAACGATGCTTGATGAAGACATAAATGGAAAGAGTGTTGATGAAACTATGTAAAGGAATGATTGGTTACCTATTATATCTCACTGCTAGTCGACCAGATATTATGTTCAGTGTATGCAAGTGTTCAAGATTTTAGTCGGCTTCTAAGGAATCCCATCTTACTGCAGTTAAACGTATTATTGGATACCTTATTGGTACCTCTGAGCTAGGATTATGGTATGATTATTCTAACAATTTTGCCTTAAAAGAATTTTCAGATGCAGATTTTGCAGGTGAAAAAATTGACAGAAAAAACACCAGTGGCACGTGTCAACTTTTGGGAAATGCACTAGTTTCTTGGCATAGCAAAAAAAACAAAATTATGTTTCGCTATCAACAACTGAAGTAGAATATTTAGCTATTGGAAGTTGTTGTACAAAAGTTCTGTGGATAATGCATCAACTTCTCGACTATAATTTATCTCTTACCTCTACTCCTATATTTTGAGATAATACTAGTGCCATTTGTTTATCAAAAAATTATGTACATCATTCTAGAGCAAAACATATAGAAATTAAGTATCATTTTATATGTGATCATGTTGCTAAAGGTGATATTGTATTAGAATTCATTAGCATTGATTCTCAACTTGCTGATATTTTTACAAAACCTCTTTTTGAATAAAGACTTTGTTTTCTTCGAAAAAAGATTGGCATTGTTCCAAATTTGTAAAACAAATCTTTTTATACTTTTCCAAACTATTTTATTTCCTTTATTATGTGTGCTTAACTTTAATATCTTTTAAGTATAATTATTGCTTTTCCATCAGTACTGTCGAACCATCTCTTCAGAAACGTCACTTCCCTTCTGAATTCGCCCTTTCCATTAACCAAGACGACCCTTCAATCCTGTTAAGGCTCTTTAAACCCCTCTCTTCCTTGTTACTCTTCTCATTCTCGTCTAAACCAACCCTCTCACCATGGAAAAAAGAAACCCTTCTCCCTCTACTGCAACCAAACGTAGCAGAAGATTTCAAAAACCCCTCAACCCCGAAGAACCTGTAGACCTGGAGTCATCCATTTGACTCAGATTTCCTCAAAATAGACAATACGAGTAGCGAATCTTTCTAAAATCTTCCCATTAACCAGAAAAAATAAGGAAAAAAGGCCCATGGAGAAAACCCCCCAAAAATCTGCATGCAAGAAAGGAAAGGTGGAAAACACTGAATTCTGACCAGAGGACAAGTTGATTTTCTATGGCCCTAGTGAAAAATCAAGGCTTGAGTCCTACAATTTAAAATCTATGGCTTATGGACGCTCTGTAAGTCTCTCTCTTATGAAAAATTTGCACTGCGATGTGACTGCTATATTTGATTTTCAACATCTTTCTTCTCTGTTTGATATTGTTGGAAACTTTATTTATGAGGAACCAGTGAGGATGTTTTATGCAAATTTGTTTGTGAATGACAAGGATGATTTGAAATCTATGGTGTTAGGCATTCAAATTGTTCTAGACTCCTATCAATTTGAAAATATTTTCTCTGCCAAGTTTAGTGGGTTTGATGTTTTTGTGAAAAATTCATAGCCAAAAGATTTTGAAGTCTCTTTTGAAGAAGCAAAAGCATTCTTGTCTGGTAACCCTCCTGATATTGGTCCCAAGAATCTGAAGTTTGAACACCGTGTCTTGGCCCACATGATTGTTGTTACACCCTATGTTTTCGTACGTGAGAGTACGTCGTAAGTCAATTGATGACAGTTCAAAAATAAGATTATATTTGGAAGCATATAAATTAAGTTATAATGTTACCTTGGAGGTTAAAAGTATTTAAGATCATGAATAACGAGTACTAAGAGGGTTGGAAATCTTAGAAGCTAAACCAATTGAAGAAAATAAGTTTCATCGAAGACAAGTTTAGAATATTATAACATGTACTTTAGGGTGAGACTATGGTTCTTAACATGATAAGGAGGTTATGCTATGACTTATTTTTGTCGTATGATAGTCATATGCTACGTTTTGAATTCAAGCAAGTTGTGGAACAAAAGTTGGCAAAGGTCTTCACAAGTTACATTCATAATGTGCTGAAAATTAGGTCAAAATGTAACTGAGCTTTTCTCCCAATATACATGAAATTATTGGATGATATACCTACCAAATTGAATATCTATGATTCTAATTTCCAACTCATTAAACCTTTCATTTATACGACATCGGAGTAGAGAGATATTCACGTTTTAGCGAAACTGCGCCAAACAGCTCTCTATGGGACCCACATAGGCAGTTTAGATATGTCGATATATATAAGACGCCTCAACCCCGTTTTAACTCGTTCATTTTCAGTATCTTCAGACCCTATACACCTAAAAACACTCTCTCAAGGTTCTCTCATGATCCAAGACCCAAACAAAGGACAAACAACACAAATCAAGTGTCGGGAATCCTGCCGCGCTAGTAAGTTTCTTGTTCTTCTTGTTGTTGCTGATTTTTGGGTGGTTCCAACTCGTGTGGGAGGTTGTTTTAAGTGGTTTATGTTCTGTAAAATACTTTCCCAAGGTTTTAACATTAACCCTAGGTTATTTCAAGTCTTGAAAATGGATTACACCATATTTCAACATCAAAAGTTAGTTATAGGGAAGATAACACCTCTTTGAGGTTGTGTTGTCATTGAGGATAGTTGTGGCTGTGTTTGGCTGAAATTTCAAGTTTTTTCTACTGGATAAGATGAGCGTAACAGCATAATAATTTTTCTTAAGCTTGCTTGTATGTTGGTTAAGTTGTTAGGATGATAAACTACAAGATACTACTTGGATTGGCTTAAGTCACTTCTATGGTGTTATATTTCCATTGAGGTCTGTTATAAGCTAAATATAACTTGGATTTTGACTTGAATTTATTGTAGGAGGTATTTTTTATTTTTTTATTTCATGTGCTTAAGGTTATCTTGATGTTGATTAAGTTAAATGGTTGGACTAGACATGAACTAGTGAATAAAGTTTCTAACCGAAGATAGTTGGAGTTGTGGATTGTTTCCTTTGTTATAAATATATGGTATAAGGATGGAATCATTTATAAATTACTTCATTATCATATTAATGATTCTATTAAGTTAATTTAAGAAGTCTATAAGGGGTGATATGGGTTATACGGATTCCAATCGGAGCTTGTCGTTTGTCGTGAAGTAGTTGTGACTTGTTGTTTTTATATGGTATCTTGTTATTGATATTTATATGTTGTTGGATTTATCTGAATGTTGTTTTTGGTATATGGTATTTTAGGAGGCCCTTGTTACAAGGGAGATGCTGCCCGAATTTACATAAACGAGCTACTAGCTTAAGTTACAGACTTAGCCTTTGCTCAACACTGATTTTGAATCTCCTTATGCTATGATAGATTGAGTTGACTTGTTTTAAGAGTTTCTTGGAAGGTATTAAGGACTTAACGTGGTTAAGGTATGTTAAGGCACTTACTTATTTCTTTTGGCATGATCAAAAGTGAAATGAGCATAAACGATACGCTAATTCATAACAGATATACTCCTAGAAACTAAGGTTTCCATGTTGTTCTTTCCTTATAAAGTTATTCTAAGAAAGTATGTATGATCCTTGAATCCTCCTGAGGTTCATATTGAGGGTATGGATGTCCATAATGTTAATCGAAGGTGCAACGACCTTAAGTCACTCCGAAAGGTTTAGAACGTGATTCTATGAGTCTAGCATGCATTATGTATAGTATCTATTTTACTCTACCGAGTCTCGCTATGATCGGTCGGATATAGAACCTATTGTGCAACCACTGATCAGTTGGGTTTACCGAGCTCCACATGGCTGGGTACGATTCTACCGAGCCTTATGATGGCCGGGTACATTTTTGTCGAGTCCTCTTCGAGGCCGGGTACGATATGATGATGATGATGTCCACAGAGACATATGTTTTTAAAAGATTATGTATATATATATATAAGTATCACGCATTTCATATCACTATCTCTCAGAGACACTCAGATGCTACAGGTTGTACCTCATATATCTCCTTTACATTACTGTTCTTATTTATACTTTTATGTCTTACATACTCAGTACTTTATTCGTACTGACATCCCTTTTGCATGGGGACGCTGCGTTTCATGCCCGCACGTCCCGATAGACAGGTTGACAGTCCTCCTAGTAGGCTATCAACTCGGCGAAAGGTGTTGCTGCACTCCACTTGCTCCAGAGTTTCCTATTTGGTCAGTATGATTAGGACATGTATTGACTGGTATGGCGGGGCCCTGTCCCGACCTTTATGATGTTTATGTACTCTTAGAGGCTTGAAGACAGATGTCAGGTATATGGATACTTGTATGGATTTGTCGGCCTATGTTTTGAGTTTACAAATGATTATGTCAGCCTTATAGGCCCGTATGTCACATGTATAAGTTTCTATGTCATGTTAGGTCATCTTATGTCTAGCATTCCCTTATGTTTTATTTCAGTTATGTCATGATGACCATTTTGGCACATTTACCCATAATAGTACGATAAGAAAGATATGTTACATTGGTACTCAGTTGAGTAAAGTACCGGGTGCCCGTCGCAGCCCTCCGATTTGGGTCGTGACAACGTCTACTACTTTATTTCCCATAAGTGGGTCCCTTAGCACTTTATCCACTAGAGATGTCTTTGTCCTTTATTGTCTTGTTAATAATAAAAGACTGGATTTGTTTGTGTGGATTCGCCAATACATGCTCGAAATTATCAAGGACATATCTTCTCCTGCTGCTTGTTTACCATATGGTCTTCTTATCTCACACATTCTCGAACTCATGAATGTAGACTTGATGCCCTTTACACCCAAGAACATTACCAACACTTATGATAAGACAGTTTTCTCAATGATGGGGTACACTTTGGGTGATAATGGATGGGTTAAGGGTGCCAAATTTCCAAGTGTTCCAGTGCCAGTTGAAATTCAAACTGAACAACCAGCATCTCAGTCGACTGCCTCTCAAAATCTTCAGCAGATTCATCAATATTTAGATGGGGTAAAATTTCTACTGGTTGAGATGAAGGAACAGGTACACAAGATCAGGGAAGTCACAAAAGAGACAGGTACAAATGTGGCTAAGCTCATACTGGATATGGGTGATACGCTCAAATTTAAACCTTAAAATGATGTAAAGCGGTCGAAGTCAAATATAATAACCCAACAAGGTTGGGGTCGAATCCTACAAGGAATATGTGTGAAAAGATTACTTTGGTAGTGCGAATCTCAACTTAAATCGTATCTCTATTCCTTTAATGTAACAAGAATATGGGAATTGATTTTTGTAATAATTTAATTGCAATAATGACAAGTATGATTAATTAGGGTTGTAATTTATGTGATTAACTAAACCAAGGTTGTGTCCCCGTCAATGAAGTGTAATACTAATGGGTATTAATATGATATATTTCTAATGGAAGGTTCTTTAGATATGCAAATGATTTCTACGAGACCACCCAATATTTCCCAATAATAGGGTAGTATTTCCTCTTTATGATTTTCCCAAATATAAAAGAGTTACAATGAAGAGTAATCAATTACTGCCAAATAAAACCCACTTATTACTAAGCGATTTTATTAAACAAAGTTTAAAGCCTTGAGTCTTTGATATTTACTCCTACCAATCCTAACTCACTTTTCCAAGCTAAGAAAGAATTAATGGCATTTGTCAATGTTTGCAACCACCAACAATAAATAAAAAATGAGAAGTAAATAAATACCAATAAACCATTATATATATATATATATATATATATATATATATATTCAATATTAAATACCCAATAACATAACACTCATTTAGGGTCCACAACCTTAGTATTTAAGACTAGCTACTCATGCTTAAAGACAAAAAGATGAAAGTATTTAATGTCATGAAGCTTACAAAAATGGAGGAATCTTCACTTATAAAGGTTCCAAAAGAGAGGAGTATTCAAAGTGTGTATTGTAGCTCTAAAACCAGACAAAATCTGACCCACAAAACCCCACTAAATCTATTTATGGTGGGCTCAAGCTCGGGGTCAAAAACGGACAAAATTGCCCTTCCAGGTCTACTATGCGACTGCATTCCTGTCGCATAACAGTAATGCGTTTCGCATTCTTCACGAAACCATCGCATATGGAAACCCTAGGTTCCAGGTGCGTCACCGCATAGTTGATGTGCGATTCACATTTTTGATATGCGATCGCAGAGTTGCATCGCGTTTCTGAGCTTGGCTCCTGGCGTTGGAGATTTGCGGTCCATTCTGCATCTCGCAAATTAGTTATGCGATCACATAATGAACCGCATTTTTTCTCTGAAAATTTGCCAAACATTCTATTGAATTGTGTGATCCTTTTGTGCATTCTGCGGTCCGCATAGCCGATATGCGGTCTCCTCTTGTTAATTATGCGATCGCATTTTGCTCTTTTCCTCACTTTTTCAGCTTTTTGATCTATTTTCCATGTTCTTGAGTGTTTAAGCCTCATGCACTGCAAAACATCAAACTTCCATTAGTAAAAGGTAAGTGCTCTTAAAAACAAGCTATAATCTAAGCAATTTGGTATTAAATGTGCCGAAATTCTCCGGCACATCAACACCCCCAACTTAAACACTTGCTTGTCCTCAAGCAACTAAAATGACTCTATCCTAACTTAGACTACAACTACAAGACCGGAAAAAATAATGACCTAGGACGGTGTTAATTGATAGTATCACAAGCATGAATTTTCATTTATTTACCCTTCATGAACAGTCACTGCTATTTACAAGGAAACTAATCAATTAGTGAACTTTGAGCCTCGGCCAATTTGATAAAATGTTACTCTCAGCTGAGTGCACTTGCATCTGACTCAAGAACTCAACTAGTGTCAAACCTCAAAGTTCATGTGCCCTTACCATAAAGAAAGTCCCAACTCACAATATTTATAATGACATCAAAAAAGGGACATATTTACAAAGACACTCACTCTCACAAAGAGTTTCAAGTGTTACAACACATCATACCATGGGCTTGCCCTTATTTTAATTCGTTGCCTATTTAAGAATACTCGGTTGGAGATCCCATAAGGACTTTTTAAGCTTGTAATGTAGGCTTAGGGAAGGCTTGGATAATCATTTGGGTATAAGTGACTACACCCTCCTTGAACACTACTGACATTTTTCTCTTTCAATGCCCTTTGCTTCCTTTCAAACCCCATAGCCTCACTGAAATTTAGTTGGCGACATAGAACTACTTGAAATACCTCACTCAATCTCTTCAAAGCTCCCATATTTATTTACATACATAACCCTTTTTTTTTCTTTTTCTCTCTATTTTTTTTTTCTTTTGGGAGCTTGAATAATTTTACATGAATCTTTTGAGGTATGTATTCTACACTCAATGAAAAACCTTACCAATCTCCACTTTGACATCAAACCCCCAACTTAGGTTTTTTTCCTCATTCTCAATATTCAAGGAGGGACGGGTTCAAAAGAGAGAATTATTTTACAAAACGGGAAAGGTTTGTAATGAGATGTCCAGCAAAAAGGATAAAGGCTCAAATGGGTAACTAATGATAATCATGAAAATATTGGGTAGCTTGAAAGGCTTACTGGGTTTTCCAAAATCACAAAGAATGCCTAAGGTCATCTCTCCAACTAAATGTACTTATTATTAGCATCGAAAAAACAACTGGGCAAGTTCTAGATGACAGAAGTAAACACAAGAATTATTGATACAAAATCTAACACACACGGCACATGACTGTTTGGTTCAACATGGTTTTAGCTCACGAGTCAAGGCTTGACAACTCAAAGCTTTCATCATATTTACATGTATAATTCTATGTACACATAGAGTAATAAAGCGAGCCTCAAGTTCACATAGCGGATTGCCCTTTTTGTTTTTGTTTTTTTTATAGAAGGGTATAGGTTATTTACAAACACACATGCTTGAGACTCGACACTTTACACCAAACCGGTCAATACGTTTCATCCAACTGCCATGGTTCTACTATTACACCCTTGGAAAAGAACCTGGCAAAGAAAAACCAAGGGGGATTCATTGTTAATTACTACTGAAGAAATGCATAGTATTATTTACTTGTTTTTTTTATATACACACAGATAACATATGTACAATGACAATACAAGTTAACGGTCAACAACATAAGTATGTACAAGAGTTTGCCGATAAACTTGAAAGATTACATATAACACAAAGGGAAAACAAGTACAAAGGTTTGAGGAATGCATAAATTGTCACAAAAGCTACGCATACAAGGCTGCTGATCCACCCCCAACTAAAAAGCAAGCATTGTCCCCAATGCATAAGAAATGTAAAACAGAGTCAGAGGCTCCCTGGGGCGCACTAAGCGTTGTGGGAGTCAGTAGCATGCAGGGTGTCAGAGGGGTCAATGATTGCCAGTGGAACTGGGTCTGCCAAAGTCCCAGCTGGAGGTATGACTGCTACTGGTGGTGGAGGAGCGGCTGAAAACTCAGCTGGAGGGGTGACTGCTGCTATAGGTGGAGAGGTCTCCAAGTGTCCAGACGCTGAAGAAGGGGTCTGAGAGCTGTTGGCCCCGCCTGCTGACGGCGGAATGGCTGAGGATGTGACTGGAGCAGCAACTAAGTATCTCTATATCGCAATCCGCATCTGAGCATCCTCTTCCTCCTCTACAGTTGTGGTGACGGCAACCCCCTTGCACTTCTCCTGAGGGCCCTCATCATCATCCGACCCTGAGTCAATAGCCTCCTCGTCAGTCTCCTCATTCTCGGACGCTATAGAATGTCCGAAATCCTCCCCAGAAGGTATCTCACTTGGTGCAGAGGAAGGTGGAGACTGCGAAGCTCAAACATTCGAGGCTGTCTGGGCTATCATCAGTGCAAAGAAGTCAAGATCCAGCCCAGTCTCCGAAGTGCCCGCTCCGTGCACTCTTTCCTTGCGCAAGAAGGACGAGAAATCAAACTCCAAATTCTGCAGCTTGTGTAGCTCAGTATTCAGAGTAGTCACATCAGCACGAAGCGTTGGTAAGTCTCCAACCTCACCACGCTCTATCTTCTCAATCCTAGCCTCGAGCCCCTTCAGGCGACCATCGTAAGATATATGTTGCTGCTGTAAGGTCATCACTAATGATTGAATGGGGGTAAGGGCCTGCCTGATAAGTATGGGAAGGTCCTGCAGGATCTTGTCTACCTTAGCATTGGTGTGATGAGCTAGGAGATCAAGCTGTGAAAGAATTGGTAGTGCAACAGGTGGTGGAGCACTGGCTCGAGGGGTAGGTTGTGGAGCACCAGTGGATGCCTCTGCATTCTGAGGTGCCATAGGAGTCTGGGAGTCAGAGAGGTCTGCCTCGGTAGGAATCTGAATCTGAATATCTGGAGGAGTAGCAGCTACCTTTGGCACCACATCACTAATGCGAGTGATGTCGATATCTTTCTCCGCTTGGCCTTTCCTGTCAGAATGTGGCATCAAATGAACCTTTGCAACCCTGCAGAGGGCTGTGATCAAACATGGGAAAGGGAATGATGTCTATTTCTGCCATGCCCGGACTCCAATCTCCCTGGAGATTATGTCACTCACATCAATCGTGATCCCGATCATAATGCAAGCAATGAGAATAGCTTTCTCAATGCTTATTTCTGTCTCATTTCTGGTTGGGACCAAACGTGAAGTGACGAAGCTGAGCCATAATCTCCCCTCTCTTGTAAGATCCTCCTTGTAGATTTTGTACTTAGGGTAAATCCAGGCTAGGGTCCCTCTAGCAATCACAGATGCAACCCAAGCACGTTCTCAGCCTGGGAAGAATGTTCATCAATTGATAGTGGGGGTACTTGACGTGAACGTTTTACCGGAGGTGCTTGCCGGAGTGAGGAGTCCCTTTTACTGGCTGAAGGTATTTGTTTGTGAGGCATATCTGCAAAGAAAAGATGTGTGAGTGGTGTAGCAGACATAAGCAAAATTTTGACTGGAAAAATCCACTATGCGACAGGTTATGCAATCGGATAACCACTATGCGGACCGTAAACCTGTCGCAAAGTTGCTAACTGCTTGAAAGAATCAACAATGCGATGACATATGCGATCGCATATCCATTATGAGGTTCGCATAGTCATCGAAAAATTAAACACAAAAAATAGTGATGCCACTATGTGATCGCATAACCTACCGCAAAGGTGAATCTGCGATCGCAGAGTTGTCGCAAACAACAAGTTGAACTGGGGCATACACTGTGCAGGTCTGCGACGGCTCTGCGGTCCGTATATCAACTATGTGATCGTAGAGCTGTCACAAACAATGAGTGGAACTGGGGCTTACACTTTGCAGGTCTACGACAGCTCTGCGGACCGCATATCAACTATGCAATCGCAGAGCTGTCGCATTGTGGTCGCTCCTTCACTTGACTTAGGATTAAGAATGCGACTGAGAATGCGGTCGCACAATGAGTATGCGGACCGCAAAACTCATCATCCTTAGAGCTTCACGCAACCCATCAATGGCTAATCGACTTTTACTACCTACCCAACCCCTTCCTTTTACGAGCAGACACACACCCAGAGATAACATGGAGCCTAACGTGCAAAACCAAAAGGATCAACCGATTTCGCAGAAATTAATCCTAGACTAAAAAGAAAAAAAAGTTTACCAAGGATTGAGATGAGAAGAGAAACGTACCAGATAAGGATGAAAATGAAGCAACACACAAGATGATACTCCACAGATGTTGCTTGTGCTATGTCGTCTCTCTTTCGCGCGTTGTTCTTCCCCCGTATGTATTTATATGTTTTTTTTTTGTTTTTTTTGTTTTGGTGTTCTTTGTGTTAGTGAGAATGAAAGGTTTGTGAGGGTGTAGGGGATTAGAAATGCGAAAAGGGTAGGGCACTTACCTGGTCGATCTGCGATGGACAATTGGCCACATAGCTCAGTATGCGACCGCATACTGGTTATGCGGAGGTGTATTCATAAGTTACCCATGGTTCACAATACGATGCACTATGCGATCGCATAACAGAAATGCGGTTCGCATAGTGCATGTTGGCATCGCATTTCATCCATCCGAAAATGCCAAACACACTGCCCAGGTCTGCGATAAGAATGTTGTCCGCATAGTGCAAATGCGATCGCATTTGTGTCGCAAACTGGGCGAATTTTTTTTTTTTTTTTAATCAATTTTTTTTCTTTAAATTGCTCAAAGAACCCTATTTACTCAAAAACCAAAATTTAAAAGAGACAAGAGTGTTACCACACATGGGTTGCCTCCCATGAAGCGCTTGATTTAACGTTGCGGCACGACGAAGTTGGCATTCTTTTGAATTCACTCATCGATAGGGAAAGGACTATCCTTGAGAGCCAATTGCTCTACCACATGCCTCTCTCCATCTATGCCCAGGTAGTGTTTGATGCATTGGCCGTTTACTTTGAAAGTGCGGAGCCCGTCCTCAGTTGCTAATTCCACAGCACCAAATGGGGACACAGATACCACTTTGAAAGGACCGGACCATTTTGATTTGAGCTTGCCCGGAAACAGTTTGTCTTGAGTTAAAAAGAAACACCAAGTCCTCGGACTTGAACTCCCGTTTCAAAATCTTCTTGTCATGGACAAATTTCATTCTTTCCTTATACACAACTGCACTTTCATAAGCATGGAAACGGAATTCCTCCATTTCGTTGAGTTGAGTTAGCCTCAAGTTTGCAGCTTCAGTCCAGTCCAAATTCAACTTCTTCAGAGCCCACATGGCCTTGTGTTCCAGTTCCACAGGTTAGATGACAAGCCTTACCGAACACTAACCGGTAGGGAGAAGTACCAATGGGAGTTTTGTACGCCGTGCTGTATGCCCACAATGCGTCATCCAGCTTCCTTGACCAGTCGGCCCTGTTTGCATTCACTATATTTGCTAGAATTTTCTTGATTTCCCGATTGGAGACTTCTACCTGTCCACTTTATTGGGGATGATAAGGAGTGGCTACCTTGTGCTTGACACGGTACTTCTCTAACAGTCTAGTGAAAGCTTTGTTGCAGAAATGAGAACCACCATCGCTAAGAATGGCTCTAGGAGTGCCAAACCTCGTGAATATGTTCTTTTTTAAAAACGTAGTCACACTTCTTGCCTCATTGTTTGGAAAGGAAATAGCTTCAACCTATTTGGACACGTAGTCCACAGCTACCAGAATGTACTTCATACAATAGGAACTCATAAAGGGCCCCATAAAGTCAATGCCCCACACATAAAAAATTTCAACCTCCATCACGAAGTTCATAGGCATTTCATGTCTCTTGGATAGTTATCCTTGTCTTTGGCATTGGTCACAAGATTTGACCATTTGGTTGGAATCATGATAGAGGGACGGCCAATAATAACCACATTCAAGCACTTTTGTCGCCGTCTGATTTCCTCCGTGATGACCACCCACCGGTGAGTCATGGCATGCTTTCAGAATTAGCATCATTTCTTCCTCTGGAACACACCTTCTAATAATGTTGTCCGCACAGATCCGGAACAAGAATGGCTCCTCCCAATAATATTGCCGACACTCTCTTAAGAACTTCTTCTTTTGGTATGCTTCGAAATCATCCGGGATTAGGTCACTAACCAAGTAGTTAGCAATGTCGGCGTACCAAGGAGTGGTTGAAGAAGATAATTCCAAGATATGCTCATCAGGAAAGGCATCATTGATATCAAGATCATCCTTTGTTCGCCCGTCTTCTTCAAGTCTAGAGACATGGTCCGCCACTTTATTCTCGGTGCCCTTTCGGTCCTTGACTTCAAAATCAAATTCTTGTAACAAGAGGACCCACTGGATTAGTCTTGGCTTGGAATATTTATTTGCCATGAGGTATCGAAGAGCGACATGGTCAGTGTAGACCACCACCTTAGATCCCAACAAATAAGCTCGGAACTTCTCAAAAGCATACACAACCGCAAGAAGCTCTTGCTCCGTCACCGTATAGTTCATTTGTGCACCATTGAGTGTCTTGCTTGCATAATAAATCGGATGAAGAACCTTGCTATGCCGTTGACCCAAGATTGCTCCAATTTCTACACCACTGGCGTCACACATGAGCTCGAATGGAAGAGACCAATCTGGTGTGACAATAATAGGTGTCGTGGTGAGCTTCACTTTGAGCTCCTCAAATGCCTTGAGGCACTTGTTATCAAACACAAACTTGACATCTTTCTCAAGGAGCTTGAACATAGGATTTGCAATTTTAAAGAAGTCCTTGATAAAACACTGATAGAATCCGTCGTGCCCTAGAAAGCTTCGAATACCCTTTACCGATGTTGGTGGAGGAAGTTTTGAGATGATTTCAATATTTGACCGGTCAACTTCAATGCCATGTTTTGATATCGTGTGCCCCAAGAAAATGCCTGCATCCACCATGAAGTGAAATTTTTCCCAATTACGCACGAGGTTGGACTCCTCACATCTCTTGAGCACTTGTCTAAGGTTATCAAGACAATTCTCAAAAGAGTCACCGAACACCAAAAACTCATCCATGAAGACCTGTAGGAAATCTTCCACCATGTCAGAGAATATGGACATCATGCATCGTTGAAAGGTAGCGGAGCGTTGCACAAACCAAACGGCATCCGGCTAAAGGCAAAAGTTCCATACGGGCAAGTGAACGTGGTCTTCTCTTGTTCCTCCAAGGCTATATTGATTTGATTGTAACCGGAATACCCATCGAGGAAGAAATAGAAGGATCTTCCCGCGAGCCGATCAAGCATTTGATCAATAAAAGGCATAGGGAAATGATCCTTGCACGTGGCATTGTTGAGCTTATGATAATCCATGAATACTCTCCATCCGGTGACCGTCCGTGTGGGGATAAGCTCATTCTTTTCATTGTGAATCGCTGTCATGCCCCCCTTATTTGGTACACATTGTACCGGACTCACCCATGGACTATCCACAATGGGGTAGACAACCCCGGCATCCAACCATTTGATAATTTCTTTCTTGACCATTTCCTGCATTGAAGGATTTAACCTTCTTTGATGTTCCACACTTGGCTTGCTCCCTTCTTCTAATTGAGTTTTGTGCTCACATATCCCAGCGGGGATTCCTCGGATGTCCGCAATTGTCCATCCAAGTGCTTGTCGGTGCTCCCGTAATACATTTAACAATTCATCAACCTGCACATCATTCAACAAAGACGAAACAATTATCGGTAAAGTGTTATTAGAACCGAGAAATTTGTACCTCAAGTGTGATCGAAGTAGTTTGATCTCAAGTTGTGGTGGCTCAATGATTGAAGGTTCTGCGGGAGGAGTAGCTCGATTCTCCAAGTCAAGAGAGAACTTCTTTGGTGCATATGTATAGGACCCACGTCCTTCCATTGCGTTCACTATTTCAACATACCCCTCGATGTCTTCACCATCAAAGTTCACCAAGATTTCCACCAAAGCCTCGCCAAGGCATTCTTCTTCCATCTTCATCTCAATAGCATCTCCAACCTCATCAACTACATCAATGACCGAGATTCCTTCGTATGCACTTGGCAATTTCAAACCCTTGCTAGCTTGGAAGGTGACTTCCTCATCATTCACTCGGAACGTGATTTTATGTTGTTCCGAGTCCATTAAAGCTCTTCCCATCGCAAGGAATGGTCTTCCTAGGATGATAGTAATCTCCTTGTCTACCGCACAATCCAAAATGACAAAATCGGCCGGGAGAAGGAACTTCCCCACCTTTACCAAGACATCATCAACAATACCCACGGGTTTCTTAATTAATCGGTTGGCCATTTGCAATCTCATGCTAGTGGGTCGTGGAAACCCCAATCCCGCTTGCTTGTATATAGAAAGAGGCATCAAATTTATGCTAGCCCCATTATCACAAAGTTCTCTAGCAAAGTCTCTCAACCCGATGGTACATGGGATAGTGAATGCTCCCGGGTCTCCTTTTTTTTCAACGGTGGTTGTAGCAATTATCGAACTTACCCGATGAGTTAAGTTCACCACTTCATTCTTTGTAGTTCTCTTCTTGGTCATCAAATCTTTCAAGTATTTGTAAAACCCCGGCATTTCTTGGAAATCCTCCAAAAAGGGGATGTTTACCGACAATTGTTTCAAGATGTCATAGAACTTTTCAAACTTGCCATCGTCCACACTTCGTGCAAGCCTTTGAGGGAATGGAGGAGGAGTTCGAGGAATTGGTGGAGGAGCTTTTGGAGTCTCTTGCACTTTTTCCTTAACCTCTCCATGCTTTGCTTCTTAGATTTTTACCTCTTGGGAGGACTTCTCAATTTCAATAACAACCGGCAATTCAACTTGTGCTTCCACTTTTTGATCAAGATTTTCTATATCAACCACTTGTTCGCTTTCATCTTGAAGCACCTTACCACTTCTAGTGGTGATGGCCATGTAATGAGAATATGGTCCTTTTGGGTTGACAATAGTGTCACTTGGAAGAATACCCTTTAGCTTGGGAGTTTGTTCTCGTGACAAATCTCTCATTTGCATCTCGAGTTTTTGAATGGAGGCGGTGTGTGATCCCACTACCTCGGACATGTTGTTCATTGTTGCATCACTTCGCTCTTGATTTTGCAAGATTCTTTCTAGCATCCCTTCCATTTTGGACTAATTCGACGGCCCCTCCTTGTATCGTGAGGAGTTGGAATATTTCCCTCTTGGTGGAACATAAGGGTTGGAACTTCTATTGGCATAATTGTTGTTGTTGTTCCAAGATCCTTGACCACCTTGATCATTTCGCCAATTTTGTTGGCCTTGCCCTTGCGGGTTTGGCCTCCAATTGTTTTGTTGGCGGAAACCACCTTGAGAATTTTGGACATAATTGGCTTCTTCAAAATCTTGACTTCCCATCGATTGCATATCTTCTACCATATTTACCTTTTTTGTTTGACTCTCAGCGAACATCTTTGTCAACACATCAATGTTGGTATCAAGACCGGAAATCAATTGATCTCTCTCTTGATTGTCTTTAATCATGTTGGTAAGAGAGGGAGTACCATAGGAAATTCCACCGCTAGCATCCTCTGAGTGCCATGCTTGATTATGCTTTGTCGTTTTGTCTAGAATTTGAGTAATCCTTGCGAATGACTTGTCCATGAATGACCCATCTGCGGCATTTTTAGCAATGCAATGGGATAGTGGGTCCAAACATATAGAATTTCTCCATTAAAATCTGGTCTGGGAACCCATGATTTGGTGATCTCACTAGGTATAGCTTGAACCGGTCCCATACCTCGTGTAAGTGCTCCCATGGCAATTGCTTGAAGAAAAATATTTTATGCCTGAGCCCTGAGTTTTTGCTATCTGGGAACCACTTTGCTAAGAAGGCTCGGACAAGCTTAAGCCATGATGTGATAGATTGAGGATTTAAGTTTTGAAGCCATTTTTCGCTTCTCCCGCCAACGAGTACTTGAACACCCGCAACCTCAAAGCATCATGTGTCACATTAGTTTGTTTGTGCATGGCGCATACACCCAAGAAATTCCTTAGGTGTTGCGTTGGATCATCATCCGTTGAGTTATGGAATAATCCTTCTGCTTTTAGCATTATAATCATCCCATATCCACTTTGAATGTAGAGGCACCAACCACTGGAGGGAGGATAGCATTGGTGTCATCAAGGTATTCTTCAATGTCGGCGAAAGGGTTCTCCTCTTCATCGTAACCAACGTTGGACATTGTCACCTAGTACACCAAACAAAATGAGCAACGTGTGATGGAATAGAAAAAGATATCAAGTAAAGTACACACTATCTAGTAATTTTAAAATCGTATTCCCCGGCAACGGCGCCAAAATTTGATACGCTCAAATTTACACCTTAAAATGGTGTAAAGCGGTCGAAGTCAAATATAATAACCCAACAAGGATGGGGTCGAATCCCACAGGGAATAGGTGTGAAAATATTACTTGGGTTGTGTGAATCTCAACTTAAATCGTATCTCTATTCCTTTAATGTAACAAGAATATGGGAATTGATTTTTGTAATAATTTAATTGCAATAATGACAAGTATGATTAATTAGGGTTGTAATTTATGTGATTAACTAAACCAAGGTTGTGTCCCTGTCAATATGATATATTTCTAATGGAAGATTCTTTAGATATGCAAATGATTTCAACGTGACCACCCAATATTTCCCAATAATATGGTAGTATTTCCTCTTTATGATTTTCCCAAATATAAAAGAGTTACAATGAAGAGTAATCAATTAATTCCAAATAAAATCCACTTATTCCTAAGCGATTTTATTAAACAAGGTTTAAAGCCTTGAGTCTTTGATATTTACTCCTACCAATCCTAACTCATTTTCCAATCTAAGAAAGAATAATGGCACTTGTCAATGTTTGCAACCACCAACAATAAACGAAAAATAAGAAGTAAATAAATACCAATCAACCATTATACATATATTCAACGTTAAATACCCAATAATATAACACTCATTTAGGGTCCACAACCTTAGTATTTAAGACTAGCTACTCATGCTTAAAGACAAAAAGATGAAAGTATTTAATGTCATGAAGCTTACAAAAATGGAGGAATCTTCACTTCTAAAGGTTCCAAAAGAGAGGAATATTCAAAGTGTGTATTGTAGCTCTAAAACCAGACAAAAGTTGACCCACAAAATCCCACTAAATCTATTTATAGTGGTCTCAAGATCGGGGTCAAAAATGGACAAAATTGCCCTTCCAGGTCTACTATGTGACCACATTCCTGTCGCATAACAGTAATGCGGTTCGCATTCTTCACGAAACCATCGCATATGAAAACCCTAGGTTCTAGGTGCGTCACCTCATAGTTGATGTGCGATTCGCATTTTTGATATGCAATCGCAGAGTTGCATCGCGTTTCTGAGCTTGGCTCCTGGCGTTGGAGATTTGCGGTCCATTCTGCGTCTCGCAAACTAGTTATGCGATCGCATAATGAACCGCATTTTTGCTCTAAAATTTTGCCAAACATTCTATTGAACTGTGCGATGCGATCGCATTTTGCTTTTTTCCTCACTTTTTCAGTTTTTTGATCTCTTTTCCATGTTCTTTAGTGTTTAAGCCTCATGCACTGCAAAACTTCAAAATTCCATAAGTATAAAAGGTAAGTGCTCTTAAAAACAAGCTATAGATATTTTCAAATTTTTAGGGGACAAACTGATATATATCCTGATTATAATGGTGTGAGAAAGAATCCATACAAATTGTATCATCAAAAAATCAGGAGCAAAATGTTCTTCCTTGAGCTTTCAGATAGTAGCTTTGTACTTGATGATCAGGTTTGATAATTAGCAAGACATTTATTTTCTTTATTCTTAATTTATTGTTTTTTAATTATTTTATGACTGATGGATTTGTTTTATTTTTTGCCTTTTTATGAAGCATATTGTAACGACCCAGCCGATCGTTTCATGAGATTTTCCCCGTTTCTCCCATTTCTGCTTTATCATATATTTCTTAGCCTGTTTATGTCGTTTTGGGTCGGTTGGTTTAGGTTTGTAGTGGTCGTGGAGAGAACAAATGCACTTAGCCTCTTAAAGTAGCATAATAGTTGAAAAGTCAAACTGATAGTTGACTTATTGGTAAACGACCTCGGAATGCGGATTTTATGGCTCGAATAGCTTCGTTAGATGATTCGGGACTTAGGAGTGTGTTCGGAATGAAGTTTTTATGTCCGGTGTAGAATTAGGCTTGAATTGGCGAAAGTTAGTTTTTGGCGATTACCGGTCGGCAGTGGAAAATAGGCTATAGGGGTCAGAATGGAATTCTGATAGTTTGATCAGGTTCGTAATGTCATTTTGGAGATGTGTGCAAATTTTCAAGTCAATCGGATGTGTTTTGCTTGGTTTCGGCATCATTGGCGAAATTTAGAAGTTTTAAAGTTCATAGGTTTGAATTTGATGTAATTTTGGTATTTTTTTGTTGTTTTTGGTGTTTCGAAGGTTTGAATAAGTTTGAATGATGCTACATGGTGTGTTGGTATGTTTGGTTGGGGCCCCGAGGGGCTCGGGATTGATTTCGGATGGTTAGCGGAGGTTTGGACATAGGAAATTTGCAGTAAATAGCTGCTGGTGTGAATCTTCTGGTGTGGCCGCACCTGCGGAAGGGCAATTGCAGGTGCGATGCCGTAGGTGCGAAGATAGTCCAGGCAGGAGGAACCTGCAGGTGCGAAGCATTGGGCGCACATGCGAAGCCACAGGTGAGGAAAAGGGATCGCAAGTGCGAGAATTGGACTGTTAGTGGGATTTCGCAGGTGCGCACCTGGGACCGCAGGTGCGGATTAATTGGGCAGAATAGTATAAAAAGTGCCTCCGCTAAATTTTGGTCATTCTTCCATTGTTGCATGCGGGTGGAGCTTGGTTGAGAACAAATTGAAGAAATAATTCGAAGGTCTACAGTGGAGGTAAGTTCCCGGACCATAAAACTCGTTTCTGTGCTATTTTGTACGGATTAGGCTTGTAATTTGAAGAATTAAAGTGGAAAAAATTGGGGAAAATGGGGAGGAAATTTGGAAATTCTTTTGGTGATTTGAGTAGGCAATTATGGTCTGATTGTGGAGTTTTTGGTATATATAGAATCGTGGGAGGATGAGGATTCTGGTGATGTAAATTTTATTGAATTCCGAGACGTGGGCCCGGGGCTCGAATTTGGCTGAATTTCGAGAATTTGTGTTAAAATTTATATATTTCGATTGGGCTTTGTTCCGTTAGCGTATACTGATGATGTTAATCGGATTTTAGTTAGATTCGGAGCATTTGGGAGCCAATTCGAGGGGCAAGCGCATCGCAGAGTAGATTTTGAGCTGTTTTGAGGTAAGTAACGATTGTAACTCTAAACCTGAGGGTATGACACCCTGTTATTTGATATTGTGTTGATAAATGAGGTGACGCACACGCTAGGTGATGAGCGTGGGGGCGTGCACCGATAGGAATTGTGGCTTGGTCCATCCCGTAGCAACTATTAAGCCGCGTATTCGGTTTGAAACCTTATGGTATTCTGTGTTTCGGAAGTTTATACTTATTTATGGGCTGTGAGCTATGTTTGGGGCCTTGTGGTGACTTGTTTAGACCCTCAGGGGCATTTTTCCATGTTTGGGTACTTTTACACTATTCTATCCCTATCCTGTTAGAACAATTGTGAACTCAGTCATGTTTCCTACTTATTGTTATTTTCACTATTATCACACTACTTTGAAAACTCTGAAAAGTATTTTGGGCCGAGTCCCGTGAGTCGAGATGAATTTCCCAAGTGACTTGTGAGGGTGACTGAGTCAGGCCGAGAGCCGAGTATGCGAGGATAACTATGGATCGGGTTGCACGCTGCAACAATACATGTGTTATATATTATATGTGGGTCGGGCTGAACGCCGTAGCAATATAGATTATATATATAGATCGGGCTGCACGCCGCAACAATATGTGTTATATATCTGGATCGGGATGCACGCCGCAGTAGTATATATATTGGATCAGGCTGCACGCCGCACCAGATATAGCACTTAGGCTGAAGGAGCCCCTCCAGGAGTCTGTACACCCCCAGTGAGCGTAGTCGACTATTATATGGATTGGGTTGCATGCCACAACAATATATGTTATATATATGGATCCCGTTGCACGCCGCAGCAGTATAAATATATATATAAATGTAGTGGAGCGGGCTGCCCGCCGCAGCAGTTGTGTGTGTTCATGGTACTTACTGAGTACGAGTGTTAAGTGAGAGAATGATATACTGATAGTGGAGTCACGAGTGACTGAGAGGCTTGCCCGAGAGGCTTTATTGTGAGTGATACTGTGCACGATGGGCTTATATTCTATGAAAATGTTGTTTTCACTCTTCTTTACATTGAGCCTCTGATAATAAATGTTGGACAAAAGTTTTCATACGAGGTTTTTAAATGAAAACCGGGGTTTTATGAAATATTCAGAGTTGTAGATTTCTGACTTGATTTGTTCATTTCCACTGTTATTCATTATATGGATTTACAGAATTTAAATGGCTCGTCACTACACTCAAGTTTTTAGTTACATTGATTACTTACTGAGCTGGCGTACTCACGTTACTCCTTGCACCTCTGTGTGCAGATTCAGGTACCGGACCATCTCATTAGTTGATTTCCGGACGAGCTTGGAGTTGTTCGAGGATTGAGGTAGCTGCTCAGTGTCCCCAGCTCACCTCCTTTCCTTCCTCAGATTATAGTTTCTTTTGGTCTTTTGTACCTCAGGCTTTTGCTGTAGCAAGCCCCTATGTTGTACATTGTATTTTCAGCCTTAGATGCTCATGACACTTGACTCCAGGTTTTGGGAAAGTGTGTATTTGTTTCATCCCATTCTGCTATTTTTAAATCTGCTAAAATTTTGGGAAAATTAATATTTATATTGATAGTCTGAAAATGGTTGGCTAGCCTAGTTCCATGATAGGCGCCATCACGGCTGGTTAGGATTCGGGGTCATGACACATATTGACATTGCCCTATATTATCTGAGAAAGAAGGAATGCTACCACCCTCGCGACCATCCTTTTTGTTGCACAACTACAGATATAGTTTTTGATAACTATATGCTAGAGATATATAAGGAATTCAATGAAGATGTTACAGATGGGTTTTGCTGTGGTGATAATCAATTGGTTCTGACACCATATGTGTGGGGTGACAATTGTAGATGTGGAATTGCTTGGACAGAGGTTGACAAAATCTTTTTTCCATGTCGGCTTCCTTCAGAAGATGGTAATGCCGTGACACATTTTCTTTTGGGGGTATTGGACTTGAATGAGAAAAAGATTGATGTGTATGATTCCATATATAGTGAGCCATATGAGGCAGGAATGAATCACATTGAAATGTATGCACGCGTGATCCCCAACTTGCTAAAGTTCTCACAGTTTGAGAAAAATCACAAGTCCTTTGGAAATGCATTCCACAAATTTGATATTCAGTGGCAAAGATCACCACACCAAACTGGATCGTACGTGTTGTTATTTTTTATATAATTTATATGTACTTTAGATTTATTTTTTAATTGACTCCATATCTTACATTTTTCTTAGGACTGATTGTGGTGCATTCCTAATCAAGCATGTGGAGTTGTTGATGATGGGAAATGATGTGGAGGAATTCCAACCTGAAGACATAAAAGAATTTAAAGAAGAACTTGCAGCAAATCTTTGGGCACATGGAGAGTGGAAAATAAATTTTGGTTATGATACACCACCAGAAAATGTTGGCGACGACTATGATAGTGAAAATGAAACTTGTTGTCCGAAGGAGCTGTAGTTTAGTTGTAAAGAAAGTTAGTTATAGTTGATTTTTTGTATAAAATTGCTGTAAAGAATCCATATGAATTCTGAAATATCTTGTAAATTCTCAAAAGGCACTTTTATTTTGTTTGCATAGCATAATTTCTTGTCACAGCTATGCAAAATTACAATTTCAGAAGTAATATGAAGGCATCATATTATTAATTTCTTTATTTCTGTCAAGTATTGATTTGTCCATTTTCAATCCCTAAATTAAGTGTATTGAGCTTGTAAGTATTGATTTGTCCTTAACTTTTGAACTTGTAAGTCAAAGTTCAGGACCATGTGTCCTTAACTTTTGAACATGAAACTCAAACTTCAGGACCAAGATTCCTTAACTTTTGAACTTAAAACTCAAACTTCAGGACCAAGTGTCCTTAACTTTTGAACTTGAAAGTCTAAGTTCAGGACCATGTGTCCTTAACTTTTGAACTTTGAACTCAAACTTAAGGACTGTCTGTCCTTAACTTTTGAACTTTGAACTCAAACTTAAGGACTGTCTGTCCTTAACTTTTGAACTTTGAACTCAAACTTAAGGACTGTCTGTCCTTAACTTTTGAACTTTGAACTCAAACTTAAGGACTGTCTGTCCTTAACTTTTGAACTTTGAACTCAAACTTAAGGACTGTCTGTCCTTAACTTTTGAACTTTGAACTCAAACTTAAGGACTGTCTGTCCTTAACTTTTGAACTTTGAACTCAAACTTAAGGACTGTCTGTCCTTAACTTTTGAACTTTGAACTCAAACTTAAGGACTGTCTGTCCTTAACTTTTGAACTTTGAACTCAAACTTAAGGACTGTCTGTCCTTAACTTTTGAACTTTGAACTCAAACTTAAGGACTGTCTGTCCTTAACTTTTGAACTTGTAAGTCAAAGTTAAGGACTGCCTGTTCTTAACTTTTGAACTTTGAATTCAAACTTAAGGACTGTCTGTCCTTAAGTTTTGAACTTGTAAGTCAAAGTTAAGGACTGCATGTTCTTAACTTTTGAACTTTGAACTCAAACTTAAGGACTGTCTGTCCTTAACTTTTGAACCTGTAAGTCAAACTTAAGGACTGCCTGTCCTTAACTTTTGAACTTTGAACTCAAACTTAAAGACTGCTTGTCCTTAACATTTGAAACTGTAAGTCAAAGTTAAGGACTGTCTGTCCTTAACTTTTGAACTTTGAACTCAAAAGAAACAAAAAGGACGTAAGCAGAAAGAAATTTTGAAAATTCAGACATCTGCTCAAATAAGAATAATCTAAATGAATCCAATTTATAGCAAAAAATTAAAAGAGTCGATAAACATAAGTGGATATATCTACTATTCTCTATTCTTCCTTGAAAATGGATGGACTGCCGGAGAATATATACAAGATGTTCTATTATGACCAATTCTTCTGCAACGACCACATTTGAATGTTATTTTTGATGACTCGGTAGCTGGAATATTCTTTTTCTTCTACCTTCTACCGTGTGGCACTTTGAAATCTGGAGGTTTAACAATTTGTGACTTAACACTCTCTAGTAAAATCCAAGAATCAGTATGTCCTACAGGATGTATTTGCATTTCATATGTTTTCAGCCAAGATTCCTTTAAGTACCAGTGCGAGCAAAAGTTGGACTTCTTGATGTTTCTCTTCTCGATAGCTGCAATTGCATGTATGCATGGTAATTCATCAAATTGAAACTGAAAACAATCACATGTTCTTTTGTTTAAGTCCACCAAGAAAGTAATTCCTTCTTCTTCAAGTCTAGAACGCCATGAATCAACAGGGAAGACCTTCAATGTTGAAAAATTATAAGTTAGTACATTATGTTAAATTATATTAAAATAATAACCAGTACATTATGTTAAATTATATTAAAATAATAACCTAAACATAGAACATAATACTTACATTCAAAGTAAATGCTAAATCTATCTTTTTTTCAATTCCTCTTCTACCCAACCAGAAACATCATAAAAAGTTCCTTCTGCTTCATTTCTTCTTTCATAAAACCACCGTTGTAGCTTCACTTGAATGAAATCCATCATTCTTAATATAGGCAACTCCCTTACTTCTAATAGGACATAATTCATTGACTCAACTATGTTTGTTCTGAGCATGACATATCTGCGTCGTGGACTACAAGAACGTGCCCACCTTTCCGATGGTTCTTCCATCAAGTAGTCATAAGTCTTCTTATCTACTTTTGCTATATCTGACATGTAAAGATCAAATTATTTGCGCCTGTATACTCTTGCAGCACTTTGAAAAAGTTTTATGACCTCACTTTTCACTTTCCTTCGCTTTAGGTTCTGCTCCAACTGATAGATACAAATCTCATGGTGGCTTTCAGGATATACCTTTGGTGATGGAATATGCAATAGATTGATGCCTGTATGATAAAAAAATTAAATTCTCACGGCTCCCAATTGCATTGCGAAGCTCACTAAAGTACCACTCATAGGAATTGTTATTTTCAGATTCTGCTATTCCAAAGGCTAGTGGGAAAATTTGGTTATTTGCATCCTTTGAAACTAAAATCATTAAAACACCACAAAATTTTGACTTTAAAAAAGTTACATCAACAGCAATCACTGGTCTACAATGATTCCAACCAGATATTGATGATCCATATGCATAAAACATATAAAGAAACCTGAAAATACAATATAAAAGAAGGTTAACAGAAGTTAAGGACAGACAGTCCGTAACTTAGACTAACAAGGTCAAAAGTTAAGGACAGGTAGTCTTGAACTTCAGGTTACAAGGCCAAAAGTTAAGGACAAGTAGTCCTTAAGTTAGACTAACAAGGTCAAAAGTTAAGGACAAGCAGTCCTTAACTTAGCATTACAAGTTATAAAGTTAAGGACATGTGTCCTTAACTTAGATTTACAAGCTCAAGAGTTAAGGACATGGAGTCTTTAACTTAGACTAACAAGGTCAAAAGTTAAGGATAGTTAGTCCTGAACTTCAGGTTACAAGGCCAAAAGTTAAGGACAAGTAGTCTTGAAGTTAGACTAACAAAGTCAAAAGTTAAGGACAAGCAGTCCTTAACTTAGAGTTACAAGTTATAAAGTTAAGGACTTGCAGTCCTTAACTTAGATTTAAAAGCTCAAAAGTTAAGGACTTGGAGTCCTTAACTTAGACTAACAAGGTCAAAAGTTAATGACAGGTAGTCCTGAACTTCAGGTTACAAGCTCAAAAGTTAAGGACAGGTAGTCCTGAAGTTAGACTAACAAGGTCAAAAGTTAAGGACATGTAATCCTTAACTTAGAGTGACAAGTTATAAAGTTAAGGACATGCAGTCCTTAACTTAGGTTTACAAGCTAAAAAGTTAAGGACATGGAGTCATTACCTTAGACTGACAAGGTCAAAAGTTAAGGTCACCATGTCCTTAATTTTTTAACTTACAATTCTAAGTTAAGGACCAAGTGTCCTTAACTTTTTGACTGCACACATAAAAGTTAAGGACAACACGTCCTTAACTTTTTAATTGGTTAAAGACATCATGTCCTAAAGTTTATAAAACAGACTAATAAACTTTTTTTTGATTGTTTACCTGTTGTTGTCGTCTATCTTTATTTTAGAATATGTTCCCGAGTTTTTACTTCTCATCATATACAAGTATGAAGACAATAATTCATAATTCTCTTCAGGAGTTCCTCTTATTAAAGAGGAAGCACGTTGAATAGCACGCCACGCCTTGTGATACCCGATGTCTAGTCCATGCAATTTTTGCATTTCTGCCATGACAAAAGCTGGTGTAACTTCAAACCTTGGGTCTCGAAGATTTTCGATAATGTAACCACTAATCAACTTTGAAGTTGCATGCCTTTGGTCAGCTTTCATAGGGTTAACAAAGCAGTCATGATTTTTCTCAATCTTTACTATCTTGAACAGTCTTGAATCTTTAATTCTGAAGCATGCACACACCACCCACATATATCATCATTGTATTTCAACGAATATCTTGTTGAGCTTGATCTAACAACCTTGAATTCAAAATTTCCTTTAATTGCTATATTCGAAAAACAGTTAATTATACTCTTTTTTTTGGCAAATATTGATCCCACTTTTATTTCATCCAACGAAGCATTTTCTCTTAATATCGTAGTTGGAGATTCTTTTTGTTTCGAATTTGACCTTCGTCTAGTTAGTTGAGTAGAGGTTTTTTCAGCAATTTCTTCAATTATCAATGCACTCTCTAAGACTTGAATACCCAAAGCTTGTTCGTTGTCAATCTCTATAATGCTTTGTCCTTCTACTTGAATAGAATCAAATGTTTGAAGCACCTATTCAGTTATTGGTTGAGCTTCAACCATATCTATTTCCATTATCTATTGGCATTTCTTTTGATTGTCATGTTGAGTTTCTCTGTTGACATGTTCAAAGGTGCTTTTTGATCCAAAAACTCTTTCTGAATATCAACAATGAAACGACATCCCTTGAAGAGTGAATGAATTTTTAGTAACTCTATACATGTGTGAATATCTAAATCTTTGGATACAAGCATTCCCTTGCTTGTTCCCAGGTTGATATCAAACCATATCACTGCTTCAAACTTGTCTCCATTCAATTCAATAACTTCAAAGATCTGTTTAGTGAAATCTTCAAACTGAATTGCCTCAGGTACTAGAACAAGCTTTGTTTGATGATCAAGATACTTATAGTCTTCAGTCCATCTACCATTAAAAGCAACTATAATGCATATTGTTTCCATCCTGCAAGTCAAGAGAATGGGAAACTCAGGACATATTTTATAGAGAAATCCTTGTATAATTAAGAATAGGTATTGTAAGTTCAGGACCAAGTTAAGGACCAAGTGTCCTTAACTTTTGAACTTGGAATTCAAAGTTAAGGACCAAGTATCCTTAACTTCTTAACTTGGAACTCAAAGTTCAGGACCAAGTGTCCTTAACTTATGAACTTGGAACTTAAAGTTCAGGACCAAGTGTCCTTAAGTTATGAACTTGGAACTGTAAGTTAAGGACCAAGTGTCCTTAACTTTTGAACTTGGAAATAAAAGTTCAGGACTAAGTGGCTTTAACTTTTGAACTTGGAATTCAAAGTTAAGGACCAAGTGTTCTTAACTTTTGAACTTGAAACTTGAAGTTAAAGACTGCATGTCCTTAACTTTTTAACTTGTAACTCTAAGTTAAGGACCAAATGTCCTTACCTTTTGAACATGTAAGTCAAAGTTCAGGACCAAGTGTCCTTAACTTTTCAACTTGAAACACAAACTTCAGGACCAAGTTTCCTTAACTTTTGAACTTGGAATTCAAAGTTAAGGACCAAGTGTCCTTAACTTTTGAACTTGAAACTTGAAGTTAACGACTGCATGTCCTTAACTTGTAACTCTAAGTTAAGGACCAAGTGTCCTTAACTTTTGAACATGTAAGTCAAAGTTCAGGACCAAGTGTCCTTAACTTTTCAATTTGAAACTCAAACTTCAGGACCAAGTGTCCTTAAATTTTTCAAAACAATTTGCAAAACTATGACAGTATGTTCTTAATATTCAGAAGAACAACAAAAAAGTTAAGGACATTGTGTCCTTAACTTTTTCAATTCAATTTGTAAAATCAGGACACTATGTCCTTAATATTAGTAACAACGGTCATGTTAAGGACACCAAATCCTTAACATTATGTGCTCAATTTTTATAGAATTATCACAGGACGCGATGTCCTTAACCTTATCAATCCAGAAATTCAAAAAAAAATTCAAATTCCTAGCATCAAATTCCTAGTAACGAAATAAAAATCAATAGAAACACACAAAAGCATAACTTACTGTAAATTTATGTCAATTTTTGGACGAGAAAGTTGAATTCTATAGTTTCAAATCGGAAGAAAAGCTTCTATAGTTTGAAATTCGACGATCACAGCCTTTGTTGCTGCTGAAGTTAGTTACATGCTGCTGCTACTGCTGATCGTTAATAAAAGCATAGGTATAAGTTATAGCAGAAGGGTATTTTTGTCCAGTCAGGTAAAAGTTTATTTAACCAGTGGGTAAAGACTAAAGACATTTAAAACATCGGCTTTAAAGTAAAGACATGTGCTCTTAATGGATATTTGTGCACATCCCCCCTCAAACAACAATGTTCAATTACTTCTTCCTTGGGCCTCAACTAATGCATAATGGAATGAAGAATTAACATAAATAATTGTCCACCCTATCACTTATACTGAAAATAGTCGGAGGATGTATAGCATAAATAGCTGTATAATTAGTATTTAATTTATGTACATCGATTAGAAAAAAAAGTAAATAGTAAATTCGGATGGCTATTTGTGTAAAAATCTCTCATGGATTTGTGGACCTCAGAATGCCTTCTCTTTGGGCCAAGAAAAATAGCCCTCCAGTGGCTCAAGTCCTGCTTTTATTTGTGAACCCTGTCAACGGATTCGTGGGGTTTTTACCATGACTATCCAAACGGAATAAAATATTTATCAATTTGTACTTATTTCCGAAAAAATGTTGCTCCTTAAGAAATTATATTGCATGAGTTATGCATATTATATGCCTTCGGGGTATACAATTCACATTTTACAAATATTTGTTCCTAGTTATGCATGGAATGTAATATTCTTTAAAATGAACATTTTTGCATAATATTTTTTGGCCATGGATGCAACACATAAACTTGCTGAAATTACACGAGAGGGGTGAATTGTGGTCTATTAAAAACAGTCAACTAAGGATAATTTTAGGCGACTAGATTTCGTGCAAAATGCGAATAACAGTAAACAGTAAAAAGAATAACACACAATAATTTATACTGGTTCGGTACCGGTGTGGTATTTACACCCAGTTTTTCTTGGGTCACAAGGGATTCCTTAGATCATGAAAGTAATTACAACAAGGATGGTTTTGATTCGTTCACCGCCAATGAAGTATAGCAATGTGATGACCCAAAAGGTCATCCCCTATATTTCTAGCTAATTCTATGTTCCGAGATCGTGAAAACCTTTTTCTATCTCACCTTGATTTGTGTGTGCAGCCCGGGCGTGTATCCGAGAAGCCTTTATGTGAAAAACTGATAATTTTGTATTAGAAATTTGAATATAGTTGACTTCGGTCAACATTTTTGGTAAATGGACCTGGACCCGCACCCGTGATTTGACGGTCCCTGAGGGTCTGTAGGAAAATATGGGACTTGGGCGTATGCCCGGAATCGAATTCTGAGGCCCCAAGTCCGAGAAATGAATTTTTAAAGAAAATTATTTTCTGAAAAATATAAAGGTTTTTGAAAATGAAATGTTATGTGAAAACTGTGGTATCGGGCCCGTATCTTGGTTCTGGATCCCGGAACAGATTCAATATGTTTTATATGTATTATCTATGAAATTTGGAAATAAACGGACTTCGTTTGGCGTGATTCGGACCTTAAATGCAAAATTTGAAGTTTGTGAAGTTTTTGAGAATTTCTATAGATTTTGAGGTTTAATTTGATGTTTATGATATTATTTGGGTGGTTTAGTTACTTGAATAAGTTCGTAGGATGTTTATGAGGTTGTGTGTATATTTGGCTTTGAGCCCTGAGGGCTCGGGTGAGTTCCGGGTAGGTGTCGGAGTGCAAAAGTGGTGAAATATCTGGTGTTTAATGCATTTTTCTGGTGTCCAAGTATTTTACCCTATGCGAACGCACTCAAGGGAGTGCGAACGCACAGGGTTATAGAGGTTTGGGGGGTTGGGTGGAAAGTACTCTGTGCGAACGCATCATGCCAAGTGCGAACGCGGAGGTCTGTGTAGGACCTACTGTGTGAACGCATAGTTTGGGGTGCGAACGCACAGGGGTAGAGGGGACCTGGGGGGCTGGGTAGTAGTTATCATGTGCGAACGCGGAATTTAGCACGCGAACGCATAGGCAACACTTGTTAACCCTGTGCCAACGCGAAGCTTTGGCCGCGATCGCACTGTGTATTTTCGCCCAGTGATTTAAGTGTCACAAACAGAATTCATTACGGGATTAAACCCATTTCTCTTAAACTTCTTCTTCTCCACTCCTCGTGGGCGATTCTTGGGAGACTTCTTCACCATAACCTCTTAGGTAAGTAATCCTTGACTTGTTTTCTTCCTTTTTTCAACACACATTAGATTCTAGGCCTAAAAACATGAAATCAAAGGTAGAAATTGAGATTTTGGGTAGAGTTAGGGATTTTTGGATATTTGGGAATTTGACCTTGTTTTGAGATCGGATTTCAAAACAAATTATATATTCGGACTCGTGGGTGAATGGGTGATCGGGTTTTGGTCCGAACCTCGTGACCAAGCGAGCCCGGGGTCGATTTTTGGAATTTTAGGAAGAATGTTGGGAATTCTATAATTAAGCATTGAATTGAATTGTTTAGCATTTATTGATGTTATTGGCTCAATCATGTCTAGATACGATTGATTTGGAGTCGGGTTTGAAAAGAAAAGCGGTGCTAGAGGCTTAATTTGGATTCTTGGAATCGAGGTAAGTATCTTGCCTAACCTTGTGTGGGGGAACTACCCCTTAGTATTGAGTCTTCTTTGTTGATTGTAGTCCGTGTATACAAGGTGACGAGTGCGTACTCGGACTTATTTGCAACTAGATTGGCCTTTTAGGACTCGTAGGTTCTTATATTACCTGTGTATGATTTTTAATTATTACATTTGAACCCTTGGTTGTTAATTTCATCCCTTCCTACTTAAATTAGAATTAATTGTTTTTGGATTCCTTCGTTGGCTATTTGACCTTACTTGACTTAACTGAATATTTCACTTTTCTCATCATCATGCTATATTTTTCCTCCTAGTTGCCTAATTGACTATAATTAGTGTCATCTAGCCTTTTAGTTGACTAGCCATAGTTGGAACACTATTCGTTGGAGTCAAGCATGCCCCTGAGTCATGCCCCTGAGTCTTACATCGTGATTTATATGACAATTCCTTTAAGTGCTACTTAGGTCTAATTGTTAGACATTTATGTTATTGGTATTTCCTTGATAGTGCCTACTACTGGGCCTTTGTTGAAGTTTAGTTTATTCCGTGAAGTTAACTGTTTAGGTGAAATTGGTTATAGATGTTTTCCCTTGCTGGGATTGTATGGTTTCTCATATTATTCCGTTGTTGATGATGTTTTTTGCCTTGTTGACTCCCTTGCCGGGATGTTATGGTTTATGTTACTGTTTATGTTGTTAATGATATGGCTTGTATTGTTGACTCCCTTGCCGGGATGTGATGGTTTCTATTACCGGTTATGCTGTTAATGATATTGTATGTATTATTGAATCCCTTGCCGGGATGTGGTGATTTATGGGTCATATTGATGGTTTTTCCTTGCCAAACTGTTGTTCTTGATACTGTTTGGGTGAGGAAGAGTGTAAAGCACGAAGGGTGATGTCGTGTATTGTGAGGATGGGAGTATTAAAGCACGAAGGGTGATGTCGTGCCATGTTATGATATTAAAGCACGAAGGATAATGTCGTGCCATGTTATGATATTAAATCACTAAGTNGAGAATGAGAGTAAAGCATGAAGGGTGATGTCGTGCACTTGTTTTGGTGAGGATGAGAGTAAAAACACAAAGGGTGATGCCGTGCACTTGCCTTTGAATTTTATTTCGTTGTTCTAAATGTGGATATTCCTACTGATCTCTTACTGCATTTATTGGCAATATTTGATATTCCTCCTGTACGACATGGTAATTTCTAAGTTACGGACTGAGTTCCGGTGGATAAATCATGAGGAGACTTTAATCAAGGGATTTTATTGAAAAGTATCATTGAAAAAGCAATAGTTTGAAATGATTATATTTGAATGGCTTATACATCGAAGGTATATTTGAAAAGCACTAGTCTTGCCTAAAAAGATGATATTTGAAAGTCATTTGTTGGGAAAGCATCTTTGAGAAGTTTCGTATTTTGAAAGAAACTATGTTTTACGTAATTCTCTCTATTAAATATACTTATATCTACTTTTGGAGAAAATATATTTTCAAAGGAAACTCTTCCATACTAAAATGATTTTTTTTTATTTGCAAAAGTTTTTCATACGAACTGTTGTTTAAATATTTCCACCAGTTTATGGATTTTAGTGGCTAAGGCCCGATGTGAACAAACCGATGTAGAGTTGAGTTATTGGTGTTTGCTTTTGTGTTGTGTTTCCTTTCGATTCGGCTTGTTTTGGCTGTCCATCTTTCTGTATACTGTTGTATTGTTTCGTGATTGATTTCTGTAACTTCCTTCCGCTTTATATTGTCATTGTTGTAAATTATTCCTTGAAGTCTTAGATAGATGTAACGTTCGGTCATTTCTATATTCATGTTATTTATTTTGTAGACCAGTGATGTCTTGACTAGTCCTCGTCACTACTCCACCGAGGTTAGTCTTGATACTTATGGGGCACCGTTGTGGTGTGCTCATACTATACTTCTGCACATTTTTGTGTGCAGATCCAGGTATATATTGTAGTAGTTGTGTGGAGGGTTGCCGAGGAGACTCAAGGTAACCTGATGCTGCCTTCGCAGGCGTCGAGGTCACCTTCCTCGTATTTATTATTCATACACTGTTGTATTTATCTCCAAACAGTTGTACTTAGAATTTGTAGAAGATTCGTAGAGCTTATGACTTGTACTACCGATTTTGGGGAAGTTTATACATTCTGTTGAGATTCTATGTCAAGACTGCTAGTTTCCTTTATTTATTGTTGATATTCAGTAACTGCTAGGCTTACCTAGTCCCTAAGACTAGATGCCATCACGATACCCAACAGAGGAAATTGGGTCGTGACAAGTTGGAATCAGAGCTCTAGGTTGATAGGTGCTACGAGTCATAAGCGAGTTTAATAGAGTCTTGCGGATCGGTACAGAGACGTCTGTACTTATCTTCGAGAGGCTACGGAACTATTAGGACAATTTCACTTCCTTCATTCCTATCGTGCGAGTTTATTGATCTTGAAGTTTGAAATTATCGTTCCATTTTCTCACTGATGGTGAGGACACGAATGTTTGTTCCTGATCATGTTACCCAAAGTAAATGTTGCAAGGGTCAGAGGCAGAGATCGACGAGGAGCACGTGCCGCAGTTGAGATGCCTACCAGAGCAGCCGTTGAGGAGTCGCTAGTAGTTCTAGTTGGGGGACAGGTACTGGGAGTGCCTGTTGCTACCCCGGACTTCAGGAGACCTGGGCGCAGTTTTGAGTACAATTGGTACATCGACTTAGGCAGGGTTGATTCTAGTGCACCAGTTGCTTCACAAATCAGGGGAGGAGTTCAGACTCCCACCGTCTACACTCCAGAGTAGCGAGATCATATTGGTCAGGTACCCTTTCTCATGACAACACGACATCTGGTTTCAGTTCAGCCATGGTTAGGGTAGCAACATCGGAGGAAGAATACCTTGGAATTGAGAGGTACTAGAAGTACCACCCTTCTATCTTTCAGTGGATTGGCGGCAGATAATGCCCAGGGTTTTCTGGAGGAGTGTCACTATATTCTTCGTACTTTGGGTAATGTGGAGACGAGCGGGATTGCTTTGTCACGTCTCAGGTTCAGAGTAGTGGGTGGATCAGTGGTAGCGGCATATGAGTTGGGGTGACCTGGCCGAGTTAGCTTCACTAGCATGGATTCAGTCTTTCGGAGATGCTTTGAGAGAGGTTTCACCTCAGTTCCTTCGGGATGTACGGCGCACGGAGTTTGAGCAGGTGCGTCAGGGTGCTATGTCACTATTGGAGTATGCCGTTAGATTCAGTGAGTTGGCTAGATATACACCTCATTTGGTTGCTTCAGGTAGGATATGAGTCCGTAGATTTTTGAGAGATTCAGATATGATATTCGGTTCAGCCGGACTCGAGAGTTAGAGTAGGATGCCCCGTTTCAGTTGGTAGGGGGGATCGCTCGCCGGTTAGAGAGCATATGGGACCGGGAGCGAGAGGACAGAAGAGATCAGGGAGAGAGTTCAGGGAGGAAATGAGGCCTCGTAGGTCGGAGGAATCTGCTGGTCCGTATTATGGGGGCAGGGCACGACACGGTAGAAGTTTTGTGGGTCAACTAGTTCATTTTGCATTACCAACTTCGCATGGGATTTCAGGTACTCGTGGGTCTCAGAGAGTTAGTATTGTGTGTTTTTCCACAACCTTGATGGCAGCGAGATTGTTTTCAGTGTGGAGATGTTAGCCACAGGGTGAGGGATTGTTCCAGGGTTCAGGTAGGTGTGTGGTAGCAGGGTATTTAGGTGAGTAGGGGGCACCTAAGAGGGAGAGGCTCGACCAGTTGATGTGTTACATATAGTAGGCCGGAGGCCGATGTGCCAGATATTATCACACAGGTATGTTTTGATGTGTTACAGAGGGGAACCAATTGTATTTCATTATAGTTCTGTTGGTCGGGACGAGTTCCCTTATTTGTTGTTTCATTTATGAGTGAGTTCCATGTTTTGCACTCCATTTTGTGTTTACTCCTGTTGGGAGATTCTATGAGTAGTAGCCCGTGTCTATCGTTGTTTTATTCATTCTTGATAATAGTGACACTGGCAGTAAATCCTTGTTGTTCTTCGTGGTAAGCTTTATGTGATTTTTCTGAGTATTTTGTTTATGAGTTGTGATTTGATACCCCATCGAGATGTGAGATCAGCTAGCGTTGTGATTTTATCAGCTGAGATGAATTAGTGGAGGAATTTCAATTAGTATGATATATTTTCGGTATGTGATTCAGAGTTGAGGACGAGGTCCTCGTGATATTTGTGATTCGATATGTTTGGACCAGGCTGAGTACCACAGTGTGAATTTTATCAGGATGGTATCCTTGTGATTTGTTCATATGCTTTGCTTCTTCCTTGTTATATTGCCTTTGGTAAGTCGGTATTGATAGAGAGTTATGCCTACGGGCTTGTTCGATAGTTCCTTTATATGTTTCTATTTTCATATTCAGTCATTTCGTTATTTATTTTTTTAGTTTAGTTTGCGGTATGTGTGCCCGTCGGTGTCAGTTGTGGTTGGTGACTCGGATGTTTAATAGTGAAGTCTTCATGTTCATTGCATCATTATCAGTGTTATGGGGTTTGGAAAATAGAGTTCTTTCAGATGTGGTGCTAATTGCCAATGTCGAGTTGGTTTCGGGCAGCTATTGTGATCAAAAGTGTTATATGAGCCTATGTGTGATGTACTATGTTGTATGGTCGTGCCTTGTGGGTGTAGTCATGAGTTGATGCAGCTAATTGAGGCTAATGCCGGATATGGATTTAGAATCGGGTCTTTTGTAAATGAGTAGAGGGTGAGAAGTAGAGGTATGAGGCTTATCAGTGGTGATGTGAAGGAAATATTGCAGTTGTGCTTCTTTCGTCAGGCTTTCATGGATTGGGGTGGCGTGGGATCACCCATGGGTATGTGGTAGAAGTGTACAATCAGTGATGGATGAGTTCAAGGTGAATCCTGGCACGTTCGAGGACGAACGTTTGGTTAAGAGGGGGACGATGTGATGACCCAAAAGGTCATCCCGTATATTTCTAGCTAATTCTATGTCCCGAGGTCGTGAAAATCTCCTTCTATCTCACCTTGATTTGCGTGCGCAGCCTGGGTGTGTAGCCTGGAATCCTTTATGTGAAAAACTGATAAAAATGATAATTTTGTATTAGAAATTTGAATATAGTTGACTTCGATCAACGTTTTTGGTAAACGGACCCGTACCCGTGATTTGACGGTCCCGGAGGGTCCGTAGGAAAATATGGGACTTGAGCGTATGCCCGGAATCGAATTCCGAGAAATGAATTTTTAAAAAAAATTGTTTTTTGAAAAATATAAAGGTTTTTGAAAATGAAATGTTATGAGAAAACTGTGGTATCGAGCCTGCATCTTAGTTCCGGAGCCCGAAACAGGTTCAATATGTTTTATATGTATTATCTTGGAAATAAAAGGACTTCGTTTGGCGTGATCCTGATCTTAAATGCAAAATTTGAAAGTTTATGAAGTTTTTGAGAATTTCTATAGATTTTGAGGTTTAATTCGATGTTTATGATGTTATTTGGGTGGTTTAATTACTTGAATAAGTCTGTAGGATGTTTATGAGGTTGTGTGTGTATTTGGCTTTGAGCCCCGAGGGCTCGCGTGAGTTCCGGGTAGGTGTAGGAGTGCAAAAGTGGTGAAAAATCTGGTGTTTAATGCATTTTTCTAGTGTCCAGGTATTTTACCCTATGCGAACGCACTCAAGGGAGTGTGAACGCACAGGGTTATAGAAGTCTGGGGGGTTTGGGTAGAAAGTACTCTGTGCGAACGCACCATGCCAAGTGCGAACATGGAGGGTTGTGTAAGACCTACTATGCGAACGCATGGGTTGGGTTGCGAACGTATAAGGGTAGAGGGGACCTGGGGGGCTGGGTAGTAATTACCCTGTGCGAACGCGGAACTTAGCACGCGAACGCATAGGCAACACCTGTTAACCATGTGCGAACGCGGAGCTTTGGCCGCGAATGCATTGTGTATTTTCGCCCAGTGATTTTAAGTGTCAGAAACAGAATTCATTACGGGATTAAACCCATTTTTCTTAAACTTCTTCTTCTCCACTCCTCTTGGGCGATTCTTGGGAGACTTCTTCACCATAACCTCTTATGTAAGTAATCCTTGACTTGTTTTCTTCCATTTTTCAACACCCATTAGATTCTAGACCCAAAAACATGAAATCAAAGGTAGAAATTGGGATTTTGGGTAGAGTTAGGGATTTTTGAATATTTGGGAATTTGACCTTGTTTTGGGGTCGGATTTCAAAAAAAATTATATATTCAGACTCGTGGGTGAATGGGTGATCGGATTTTGGTCCGAACCTCGTATTTTGACCTAGCGGGCCGGGGGTCGATTTTTGGAATTTTAGGAATAATGTTGAGAATTCTATAATTAAGCATTGGAATTGAACTTTTTAGCATTTATTGATGTTATTGGGTCAATTATGTCTAGATACGATTGATTTGGAGTCGAGTTCGAAAGGAAAATAGGTGCTAGAGGCTTGATTTGGGTTCTTGGAGTCGAGGTAAGTATCTTGCCTAACCTTGTGTGAGGGAACTACCCCTTAGTATTGAGTCTTCTTTGTTGATTGTAGTCCGTGTATACGAGGTGACGAGTGCGTACTCGGACTTATTTGCAATTAGATTGGCCTTTTAGGACTCGTAGGTTCTTATATTACCTGTGTATGATTTTTAATTGTTACATTTGAACCCTTGGTTGTTAATTTCATCCCTTCCTGCTTAAATTAGAATTAATTGTTTTTGGATTCCTTTGTTGGCTATTTGACCTTACTTGACTTAACTGAATATTTCACTTTTCTCATCATCATGCTATATTTTTCCTCCTAGTTGCTTGATTGACTATAATTAGTGTCATCTAGCCTTTTAGTTGACTAGCCATAGTTGGAACACTATTCGTTGGAGTCAAGCATGCCCGTGAGTCTTACATTGTGATTTATATGACAATTCCTTTAAGTGCTACTTAGGTCTAATTGTTAGACATTTATGTTATTGGTATTTCCTTGATAGTGCCTACTACTGGGCCTTTGTTGAAGTTTAGTTTATTCCGTGAAGTTAACTGTTTAGGTGAAATTGGTTATAGATGTTTTCCCTTGTTGGGATTGTGTGGTTTCTCTTATTATTCCGTTGTTGATGATGTTTTTTGCCTTGTTGACTCCCTTGTCGGGATGTTATGGTTTATGTTACTGTTTATGTTGTTAATGATATGGTTTGTATTGTTGACTCCCTTGCCGGGATGTGATGGTTTCTATTACTGGTTATGTTGTTAATGATATTGTATGTATTATTGACTCCCTTGCCGGGATGTGGTGATTTATGGGTCATATTGATGGTTTTTCCTTGCCAAACTGTTGTTCTTGATACCGTTTGGGTGAGGAAGAGTGTAAAGCACGAAGGGTGATGCCGTGTATTGTGAGGATGGGAGTATTAAAGTACGAAGGGTGATGTCTTGCCATGTTATGATATTAAAGCACGAAGGATAATGGCGTGCCATGTTATGATATTAAATCACTAAGGATAATGTCGTGCCATGTTATGATATTAAAGCACGAAGGATAATGTTGTGACATGTTGTGATATTAAAGCACGAAGGATAATGTCATGCCATGTTATGATATTAAAGCACGAAGGATAATGTCGTGCCGTATCTATTTATTTATTGTGAGGATGAGAGTAAAAACACGAAGGGTGATGTCGTGCACTTGATTTGGTGAGAATGAGAGTAAAGCACGAAGGGTGATGTCGTGCACTTGTTTTGGTGAGAATGAGAGTAAAGCACGAAGGGTGATGTCGTGCTGGTGAGGATGAGAGTAAAAGCACGAAGGATGATGCCGTGCACTTGCCTTTGTATTTTATTTCGTTATTCTAAATGTGGATATTCCTACTGATCTCTTACTGCATTTATTGGCAAGATTTGATATTCCTCCTGTACGGCATGGTAATTCTGAGTTACGGACTGAGTTTCGGTAGATAAATCTTGAGGAGATTTTGATCAAGGGATTTTATTGAAAAGTATCATTGAAAAAGCAATGGTTTGAAATGATTATATTTGAATGACTTATACATCGAAGGTATATTTGAAAAGCACTAGTCTTTCCTAAAAAGATGATATTTGGAAGTCATTTGTTGGTAAAGCATCTTTGAGAAGTTTCGTATTTTGAAAGAAATTATTTTTTACGTAATTCTCTCTATTAATTATACTTATATCTACTTTTGAGAAAATATGTTTTCAAAGGAAACTCTTCCATACTAAAATGATTTTTTTTTATTTGCAAAAGTTTTTCATATGAACTGTTGTTTAAAGATTTCCACCAGTTTATGGATTTTAGTGGCTAAGGCCCGATGTGACAAATCCGATGTAGAGTTGAGTTATTGGTGTTTGCTGTTGTGTTGTGTTTCCTTTCGATTCGGCTTGTTTTGGCTGTCCATCTTTCTGTATACTGTTGTACTGTTTCGTGATTGATTTCTGTAACTTCCTTACGCTTTATATTGTAATTGTTGTAAATTATTCCTTGAAGTCTTAGATAGATGTAACGTTCGGTCATTTCTATATTCATGTTATTTATTTTGTATACTAGTGGTGTCTGGACTAGTCCTCATCACTAATCCACCGAGGTTAGTCTTGATACTTACGGGGCACCGTTGTGGTGTGCTCATACTACACTTCTGCATATTTTTGTGTGCAGATCCAGGTATATATTGTAGTAGTTGTGTGGAGGATTGCCGAGGAGACTCAAGGTAACCTGCTGCTGCGTTCGCAGGTGTCGGAGTCACCTTCTTCGTATTTTTTATTCATACACTGTTGTATTTATTTCCAAACAGTTGTACTTAGAAGTTGTAGAAGATTCGTAGAGCTTATGACTTGTACTACCGGTTTTGGGAAAGTTTGTACATTCTGTTGAGATTTTATGTCAAGATTGCTAGTTTTCCTTTATTTATTATTGATATTCAGTAACTTCTAGGCTTACCTAGCCCCTAAGACTAGGTGCCATCATGATACCCAACGGAGGGAAATTGGGTCGTGATAAGCAACAATGTATCTTGAATAATGACACAACTCTCTTTTGCGTTCTAACTCTTCCTATCTTTTGTGACACTTGTAAACTGAGGAATACAATGTTTAGGCTAAGAAGTAGAGAGATTTAGAAGACAATGCTTGTAGTTGCACGCTTTCCATTTTATCTGAGTAAGCCTTCTTATAGGAGAGTTTGAGAGCCGTTGTACTTTGACTAAGATATAGGCACAAGATCTTCAAAGGGATTTGACCCAAGGAGTGCCTCTCGAATCCTGCTCTTGGGAAGGGCCTGATTCGTTCATGACTTTCCTGGTCACGACCTTACATTGAGGAGCTATTCGCGCCTTCGATTATGCTAATTGAGGATGCCAGATATTTTGATCTTTTACTGGATATAGCTCCTTGATTTGTATTATTGATTTCCTTCGATTAAGGCTGAAAGGATATGATAGATTTAGTTTCCTTTTTCTTGTACATTGATTCAACATCATCAACTCCTTTGATTCAGCAGAACTTCTTTGGCTTTAACCTTCTTTCTTTCGACAACTTCTTGACAGTTTACTTTCCTTTTGTTGATACCTTGATTTCTGCAAACCAATGTAAGTAGGTTGTCATAATAGAAACTTAGATTTAGACTTAAAAATCTCCCCTTTTTTGATGATGACAATCAAGAGAGAATAAACAAGGGGTAAAATGAGTGTAAATAGAAGTAAGTATGTAGACTTCCCTTTTATTATACCCTCCGCGTTGCTCCCCCTGAGTTGATGTTGTCTCCCTCTGAGTGAATGTTTTACTTCTCTATTGTTATCCCTCTTTGAAATCAATCAAAAAGGAAAATAAAACAAACAAGACGAGTAATATAGGAAGTAATATACATACTAACTAGCAAGGTAAAGCAGCAAAAGTAATGCCTTCAGCAGAGGCATAATTGATACGGACCCAAGAAAAAATATGTTTGTTAAACCAGCAGCAAGAAAGCAAGAGCGAAATTATAAAGAAAGGAAAATATTGTTTTTAACATCATCACACAAATACACAATAGCTTATTCCCAGGAAGTACTTGAGGGTGTTGATCACTTTTGATGCAGAAGGAGTCATATGAATTTTCGACATCTTTGACAAGCTTATCCATCTTTTCACTCATGGAATTGAATGCCCTAGTTCCTTGCCTCCGTGTGGCTCCCATTGATGTGCCGGAGAATTTCGGCACATTTAATACAAAATTGCTTAGATCAAAGTTAGAAGTTAGTCCTCATTTCCTAATTAAGGACACTTGGTCCTGAAGTTTGAGTTTCAAGTTCAAAAGTTAAGGAACTTGGTCCTGAAGTTTGAGTTTCAAGTTCAAAATTTAAGGACACTTGGTCCTGAAGTTTGAGTTTCAAGTTCAAAAGTTAAGGACACATGGTCCTGAACTTAGACTTACAAGTTCAAAAGTTCAGGACACTTTGTCCTGAACTTTGTCTAACAAGTATAAAAGTTAAGGACAGGCAGTCCTTAACTTATAGTTCCAACTTCAAAAGTTGAGGACATTTGGTCCTGAACTTAGACATACAATTTCAAAAGTTAAGGAACTTGGTCCTGAAGTTTGAGTTTCAAGTTCAAAAGTTAAGGACACTTGGTCCTGAAGTTTGAGTTTCAATTTGAAATGTTAAGTACACTTGGTCCTGAACTTCAAGTTCTAAGTTGAAAAGTTAAGGACACTTGGTCCTGAACTTCAAGTTTCAAGTTCAAAAGTAAAGCACACATGGTCCTGAACTTAGACTTTCAAGTTCAAAAGTTCAAGATAGATTGTCCTGAACTTAGACTTACAATTTCAAAAGTTAAGGACACATAGTCCTGAACTTTGACTTACAAGTTCAAAAGTTCAGGACAGTTGGTCCTGAACTTTGAGTTTGAATTCCAAGTTTAAAAGTCAAGGACACTTGGTCCTTAACTTTAATTTCCAAATTTAAAAGTTAAGGACACTTGGTCCTAAACTTAGACTTACAATCACAGAAGTTAAGGACACTTAACTTTAGGAATTTCAGTATCAATACACTTAGTCCTAAATTTAAAATTACAAGTTAAGGGCACAAATTTAAACAATTAAAAAATAATGAAATACAATAAGAGACTTATGGTTTATTGCAACCTTTCCTTTTCTCTTTGCCCAACCACCCAATGAATTTCTTCAATAATTTTGCATCATCTTTGGCATAATGAAAAATAAATGTACGAGTATATTTTGATTTTATCCAGCCCGAATTCTTGGGAGTATTTTCATTGTGCACCATCGATGTTCCTCTTTTTCTTTCCGGTTCGAAAGGAGATTTCAACTGCCAACTAAGCTTCTTATTTCTTTTACCTCGACCAAGATCTTGTTCAACATTTCCTTCAACCTTCATAGACAAACCCTCATCAATACTCATTTTTGTACTGGGAGGAGTAGGAGTAAGAATAGAAAACGATGGACCATCATAACCAATACTATCTCTCTTCCTTTTCCTAGTATATTGGTTCAGATCTTCATCTTTGTTTTGCTCTGCAGACAACACTATATATATACATTAGTTTGTTGCAAGTTAAGAGACAAAAACTAAGAACATTATTTTTGAAATGTACTGGCAGTTTCAATTATGAATATAATATTTAGGACACAATCAATACATGTCTTGTTCATAATGCCTTCTTGTATTTTTTCAACAGACAATTGAGCTGACATATTGGTTGCATTTTCTTTATCTTCCAACTGCACATGTTCTTCAATTGCAACTTCACAAGATTCTGCAAAATATTCATAATTAGTACTTGTTACTAATCTTTGATTAAAAAAAACATGTATAAAATTAAAAAAAAAACATTGTCTAACCTTTTGCAACTGTCAAGATCATTCCAGTTAAATCATTATCTTCACTAGCATTGTTTTGGCTTCCAATACTATCGGTAAGAGAGCGAGGTGTAGAGAGATCACATGTTGCATCTATGCATTTGGAAACAATCTCATTTATGCTTGTTCCTTGGGTATTTTCTAAGTTTTGAGATTGTACTCCACTTCTCTCTTGATACTCCACTCCATCTTCTTCCCTTGCACCTTCAAAAGATTCTGTAACATTTACAATTAATACCCATTCTAATAGTTCACTACAACTAACATTCAATATGTCATGAAAATTCCATCTAACCTTGATTGGCACAATTTTGAACTCCAAAATTATCTTTATATGAGAGAGGTGTAGACATATCATATGTTCCTTCTATACATTTGCATACAATCTCACTGACACTTGTTCCCAATGGACTTTCTAAATCCTGAGATTACACTCCGAATTTATAAATTTTTCCTGTTACTCCTGTCTCTTTTGGATTTTCCTGGTCTTGACATTCTACTACATGTTGAACTTCCACTCCATCAATAGATTCTACATATATTTGTAATCATAAAAAATTTTATATGTACTACACTATTGAATATAAATTTCAATGACAAAAAATTCAAAATCTATATCTAACCTTTCCCAATTTCAGTGCCAATATCAGTTTCATCATCTAGATGTGAATCTCTATAATTGCTTTCATACTAAACTTCTACATGCACATCTGTATCATCACATTCATCACCACCTGCATCTTTATTACTTGTAACAGTAGGTTATGTACCATCACAATGATCATCAACTCCATCTTTAGTAATTGGAACACTAGATTCTCTCTCTATGTTCCTTTCATCAGGTTTCACAAAAATCTTCAACAAAGTATCAATCTTTGATCCTAGGCTTTTCTTTAAATCTTGTGAAAGAAACTAAGTTATAAAGATAAGGACATGTAGTCCTAAACTTTAAGTTTCAAGTTAAAAAGTTAAGGACAGGTAGTCCTAAACTTCAAGTTACAAGTAAAAAATTTAAGGACAGGCAGTCCTTAACTTAGAGTAACAAGTTCAAAAGTTAAGGACACTTAGTCCTAAACTTCAAGTTTCAAGTTCAAAAGTTAAGGACATGTTTGAATTCCAAGTTAAAAGGTTAAGGATAATAGGTCCTGAACTTCAAGTTTCAAGTTCAAAAGTTAAGGTCAGACAGTCCTTAACTTTGACTTACAAGTTAAAAAGTTAAGGACACTTGGTCCTGAACTTCAAATTTCAAGTTCAAAAGTTCAGGACAGATGGTCCTGAACTTAGACTTACAAGTAAAAAAGTTAAGGACACAAGGTCCTGAACTTAGACTAACTGAAATTAATGATATTAACTTGATATCATTTTGAATCTTTTTTTCTGATACAGATATTTTCTGATTTATTCTAGTAACTTCAGTCTGCAGATCCTTTTTAGACTTCTCTGATAATCTCTGAATCAAAAACAATAAAAACAAAAAAGTCTCTTAAGTAAAAAATAATCAAATAAAAAACTAATGCTATTCAAAGACAGAAAACCTACTTTAACAATTTCCTTAAGCATGGCTTCATCAAATTGTGTGGAAGAAGGCATTGAGCTTTGATCTTGAGAAATTGACTCATGCACACTAACAGGTTCTGCATCTTCTTCACAAGAAACAAATGGTGCCACCTCGATCAATTTATACACCTATTATATAACAAATAAAACATAAGTTTTCATAATTAAAACACATAAACAAAAAAATAGCTAGTAATTAGATTAACTTACATTTTTATTTTGGAAGTATTTTTTACACAGAGAATCATATTGTGGAGATTTCATATCCGAATAACATAACATCCGAGGAAAACCACATTCTCGGAAGTTCACAAATTATTTTTCATGGAAAATAGGCAATACTTCCATAATCCAAACACAAAAAGCAAAAGGAAAACCAAGTATAGTGTAGCTATCCTTGTCTTTATCTTTGTCTTTTTCTTTCCCATTCTCATTCTCATTGGGCTTCAAACAACTCTTCAATGATTTTAATAACGTTTCATAAAAAAGAGAGCCCCAGTTGAAAGAAGAGCAGAGTTCATCATCATCTACAATTTTTATTATATGTTCGGACACATTCCTATTCTTCCGCTTTCCCATCAAAACAGATTCAACAAAATAAATTGTTGCCAACTTCACAGCATCATTGTCGCTGCCTACAAATGATGCAGTTGTACCATCTGGGTGACTATTAATAAAATTAAACAAATCAGCCAACTCAACTCTATCCTTTCCAGAGAAATAGACTTTCGAAAGCCTATTCTCTTTTTCATGCAAACCTTTGATGTCCAATAAAGAAGAACAGTTCAAACCAGTAATTATATGAAATGCTTCATGTGTAAACTTAATTTCATGGTCAAAAACCTTGAATGTCATCGAATTAGGGTCATTATTTACAATTTCTGAAAGCAATACATAGTGAATAAGTTTACCACAGAACTTCACACTTTGTAATCGAAAAAAGTTTCCAAACATACTATCCCTCAACTTCTTCCACTGCCTGTTCGACAAATTTTTTTTTATTGTTTCCTTATACTATAAATATCCTTTCCAATAGCTTATTAAATACATCAAAACTCGAACACACAATCTCCTTCAATTAGCACAATACAAAGAAGGAAAAAGAACATAAAAGATTAGGACTTACAGTTACAAGTTGAAAACTTCAGGGCACTTGGTCCTGAACTTCAAGTTTCAAGTTAAAAAGTTAAGGGCAGGTAGTCCTTAACTTAAGGTTTCAAGTTCAAAAGTTAAGGACAATAGGTCCTGAACTTCAACTTTCAAGTTCAAAAGTTAAGGACAATAGGTCCTGAACTTCAACTTTCAAGTTCAAAAGTTAAGGACACTTGGTCCTTAATTTCAAGTTTCAAGTTAAAAAGTTAAGGACAGGCAGACCTTAACTTATAGTTTCAAGTTGAAAAGTTAAGGACACTTGGTCCTGAACTTCAAGTTTCAAATTCAAAAGTAAAGGACACTTGGTCCTTAACTTTGAATTCCAAGTTCAAAAGTTAAGGACAATAGGTCCTGAACTTCAACTTTCAAGTTCAAAAGTTAAGGACACTTGGTCCTTAATTTCAAGTTTCAAGTTAAAAAGTTAAGGACAGGCAGACCTTAACTTATAGTTTCAAGTTGAAAAGTTAAGGACACTTGGTCCTGAACTTCAAGTTTCAAGTTCAAAAATAAAGGACACTTGGTGCTTAACTTTGAATTCCAAGTTCAAAAGTTAAGAACAAGAGGTCCTGAACTTCAACTTTCACGTTCAAAAGTTAAGGACACTTGGTCCTTAACTTCAAGTTTCAAGTTAAAAAGTTAAGGACAGACAGTCTTTAACTTATAGTTTCAAGTTGAAAAGTTACGGACACTTGGTCCTGAACTTCAAGTTTCAAGTTCAAAAGTAAAGGACACTTGGTCTTTGACTTTGAATTCCAAGTTCAAAAGTTGAGGACAATAGGTCCTGAACTTTGACTTACAAGTTCAAAATTTAAGGACACTTGGTCCTTAACTTAGAGTTACAAGTTAAAAAGTTAAGGACAGGCAGTCCTTAACTTATAGTTTCAAGTTGAAAATTTAAGGACATTTAGTCCTGAACTTCAAGTTCCAAGTTCAAAAGTTAAGGATACTCAGTCCTTAACTTTGAGTTCCAAGTTTAAAAGTTAAGGACACTTGGTCCTTAACTTTTATGAACACAGTTAACTAAAAATTCATAAACACAGTTAGCTTATGAATTCGTACGAATATTTTTATGAAATGTCCTTACATATTTAAATATATTAATTAAACCACAAACACATTTCAATAGCAAAAATTCATAAACACAAGTAGCTTATGAATTCGTACGACTATTTTTATGAAATGTCCTTACATAATCAAATATATTGATTGAACCACAAACACATTTCAATACCAAAAATTTCTAAATAACTTCCTAACAAGAATCCGCTCCGTATTCGACACTGAATCAACCAATAATCATTATTTTTGAAATTTCACACATACTTGATGTCAAACACAACATTGATTGCGATTACACATATACAAAAACAAAATTGCATAAAAGCAAAAAAAAAAAATACCAGTTCGATCGTTCAATGCAGAGAAGATGACGAAGGCGAAAGATTAAGTGCAGCTTTGCATGCAAGGACGATACAGATACTGACGAGCACGCGAAAGTTGCCTCTGGAATTTTCGCTCTCAATTTTTCCCTCTGAACGAATAAACAAGGGTTTGGGAATATAAGAATTGAAGAAAGGGTAAAAATGTCTTTTCAAAATAATTTTAATAGAGTAATGACTATTTTTGCTCAGCATTAGAATTAGTGGATAAAAAATAAGCACCACCTTACTTAGTGACTATCACTATTTTCAGTTTAAGTGATAGGATGAACGGTTATTTATGTTAATTCTTCATTCCATTATGCATTAGTGAGCATTAGTTGAGGCCCAAGGAAGAAGTCATTGAACATTGTTGTTTGAGAGAAGGAAAGTAATGCACAAATTGCATACTGGTCATTAAATATTACTATTAACTTTTGATTTTATTACAAAAATATACTTCTTTTTCACCCGGAACACCATAGTTCTTTAAGATTGGAGCTTTAAATTCTTGTTTGGAGGTAGAAGCTGGAAGCTAATGATTAATTATTATTAAATTTATTTGAATGTTGGTAATTTGATTAGTTCAAGCAATGATTTAGTGATTTACTTTAAAACTTTCAAAATTCAATTGTTCGTTCTTAGAAAGCATTGAAGAAAAAAAGTGAGTCTTCTTGATTTGGTGTTATTTGACTAAACTGGTAATTGAGGATCGTTTGTGTTGGTATTTGAAGGTTTAGTTCCATCTGAGATCATTTAAAACATATTTAGAGTGATTTAATCGAAATTCAAATTGTAATTTCATAGAATAATTTATTGAACAATACAGAAAAATATGCTGATCGGATAGACTTCGATCCGAAAATTAAACCAAGGAAATTCATGAGAAATTAGAACTTCGAAGACTACAAATTTCTCCAAGAGAAAAACCCCAGCCCTTTAGACATGATGCTAAACTGGGCCGAACTACTCTATCCATTTTGGTTCTGCTTGTTTTAATTGGGCTAAATGAAGAAACCATAAAACCTCCCTTTGAGGCTTGAGCACCTCAAAACTCAGAGTTAATTTCTCAAAGGGATATTCAACTTAACAAAATCACCTAATAGGGAGTATCTTTTTTTTTATTCAACTCGAGTTCATCCATGTATCTTCAAAGTAACAACGACTTGAAAGCCATTTACAAATTAGAGTAATTGCAATTTGCATCCTTAATGATTTACACCTTAATCTTTTTAGTTCCTTGCAAAATCATAAATAATTCATATTTCAATTATTTACAAGAACAAAATAGAAAAAAGTAAAATTAAGAGAACAAAAAAAAACAAAAAACAATATAAATAACATAAGTTGAGAGGAAGCCAACAACTTGCGTATCATCTTAGCTAACATTGATTTTGAAGTAGGAGAGCAAGATTACCATTTTTCTCAAGAAATACAATCGCATTCTTAATCCTTACGTATAAAATGTGTTCGGGACCAAGCTTGATATCCAGTGGAATGCACAGTTTAGAGTTCGATTTGATTTGGTTAGTTGCGATCTAGATTGACATTGTCAATGGTGCTACATTTGGTTGGCCACTTTTGACATTGTCAAGCTCTTTCATTTTCGCAAATTCACATTTGTTACATTAATGTGAGTGTATGGGTCAAATTCCGTCCTTATATTATTTTAGGCAAGATAATATTAGAAAAGGAATCCTCGAGTCGTCGTTGGTCGAGGTGGGCCAAGAAGCAACAAAATCCTTGGCCGAAGTGGCGACATGAGTCGTAGTCGAGATGTCGATGAAAGCCACAGTAGAGATGACGACAAGGGTCGAGGTTAAATATCGTTGATGAGAGTTGTAACGGCTAATTTGTTAGGATAGGCTATTAAAAGAGGATATTCAAGCGGATATTCTCTGCACTTGTACTATAGGGCTTCTTAGGAACATGTCTCATATATATAGAAAAAAGAGATGATGATAGGAGCATGTAATATTCACTTTTAAGAGCTCACTTTGACAAAAAGATTCTCCCTCTCTTTTTAATATACAAACACCACTTTTTCACTAAGATTCTTGCTTATACTATTTCATATTTTTCCATCAGATCCGAAAATAACTCGAGAATATTCAAGGATTTGTCTGTCACTCATCATTGTCAGGAGGAACATGAAAGTATAAGAGGGGAAGGGGGTGGG
>ML436787.1:27290-49373 GCA_005239525.1 Nicotiana knightiana | reverse complement strand
AGGGTGAATTGTAGCCTTTTCAAATTTCTAGTCGACTACTCTTCAGACCTAGTCGACTAATGCGGAGACAGCCTGCACAATATTATTAGTACTTCGATTCAATCAAATACTAATCTTAACAAATAGTAATTGCTTATAATAAAATATGAAAGCGGTAAGGTAAATGACACAAGGAATTTTATACTGATTCGGAACCATTGTGGTATCTTACTCCAGTCTCCGTGGTTGCAAGGATGTTTTCTCTTGTTCTCTTTGTAATATGAGTTGAGTACAGCTTATGTGATTTTCAACGTTCGCCACCAACGTTTACAAGGTCGGTTTTCACTCGCTTACCAACAACGAACACGAGTTGATTTTTACTCGCTCACCAACAACGACTCTTTGACTTTTACTCGTTCACCAAAGAAACGAATAATGACACGACCTCTAAGGACACATTGCCTCTTCAATATTTTTTTGTCTCTCCACTCTTTTGTGTACACAGTAAATCTACTAAAAATGAATTACAACGCTTGTTAAGAATAGAATAAAGAACTTATAGTTGGATAGACAGTTGTATAGAAAGCTGCGTATCTTATTCTTTCCCGGTCTCTCGTTTTTATAATCTTCGATAGCTTCTGACCGTTGGACTTGATTTCGCTGACCCCTTGATTTCGACAATATTCAATCAGAAGATTTGCTCCTTTGATTGAGTAGATACTAGCATGACTTCCTATTAATTCCTTTGCTCAATTCCATACATCAAAGTGTGGACTCCCTTTCACTCCATACATTCCTCAGTTATGCTCCATGCATTCTTCCTGAATTTCGTTAAGTTGAATACTAACCATTTGAGGAATTAACTCCAAAAGTTTTGGTATTTCCTTTTTCTTTAAAGAAAAAACCTTCATATCTGACTTGTTTGTGATGTAGAGAAAAAACAAAGGAAAAGAAAAAAAAGAATAGAGAAGAGAAGAGGGAGTGATGATTGGAGCAGAAGGTGCAGTGTGAAACATGGACTAAGCAGTAAAAATTCCTGGACAAGTAATTTGTCTTGAAGCCAACTTTAGACAATCTGTGAATTTGGCAGCTTCTCAACTCAACTACCACTGCTTGGTCCACACAGTCCAAGACTGAATTAAGCTGCAGTCCTCAGGAATATAGTCCTTTTTCGTTCTCTTTTTGTTTTATCTTCTGTGGAACAGCTCCATGCATTCGACTGAGTTGTCCCGGTCTAAGGAGATTCTCATCAACTTTGTCAAAAATCTGGTAATTTAAATATGAGTACATCCTTTCCCACGGAAATATTCAAATCGACCCATTTTGCGTTGTCACTCGCAAGTAAAAAGAGTACGGGCTAGTCAGTTTTCGGACTGGTTATCCATAAATAGTTAGTGTTTGTCAAGTCATTGAAAAATAACAATTAATTTGTTACAATAGAGACCGATCCAGCATAATATACTGGAGTTCGGTATACCTGTGTATGAACTTCCAGCATATTATACTTGAACTCCAACACACTGAAAGTTCCAGCATAATATACTGGAGATTCGAGCACCTGTGTATGAACTTCCAGCATATTATACTTGATCTCCAACACACTGAAAGTTCCAGCATAATATACTGGAGATTCGAGCACCTGTGTATGAACTTCCAGCATATTATACTTGATCTCCAACACACTGAAAGTTCCAGCATAATATACTGGAGATTCGAGCACCTGTGTATGAACTTCCAGCATATTATACTTGATCTCCAACACACTGAAAGTTCCAGCATAATATACTGGAGATTCGAGCACCTGTGTATGAACTTCCAGCATATTATACTTGATCTCCAACACACTGAAAGTTCCAGCATAATATACTGGAGATTCGAGCACCTGTGTATGAACTTCCAGCATATTATACTTGATCTCCAACACACTGAAAGTTCCAGCATAATATACTGGAGATTCGAGCACCTGTGTATGAACTTCCAGCATATTATATTGGACCGGTGTACCTTGCTAGAACTCCAGTATATTATGCTGGAGTTCGAGTTTACTTATGCTGGAACTCCATTATATTATGCTGGAGTTCCACTATACTTATGCTGGAACTCCAGTATAATATACAGGAGTATTTTTCGGATTTTGAATAGTGTTTTTGTGCAGATTTATCTTTACATGAAAATTGCCTAAATTTCGATTACTTTTGAAATTGTGGCTATTTTTGAATGACCACTGGTAAATCTGACTATTTTTTAATTTCTCCTCGCTCGTAATGGTGAAGTTGTTTTTATATGTGGCATATAGGTCACGCATTCGAGCCGTAGAAACAAGTACTAATGTTTGTACATTAGGCTAGGTTGTCTACATCACATTCTTAAAGTATGGCCCTTCCAAGTATCATGTATGAACGCAAGATGCTACTATGTGTATCGCGCTGCCCTTTGTCCTTTGCCCAAATCTCGTGCTCGCAAGGCAATCCCTTGGTCTTAGTGTTCAAAGATGGATCCAAAACTAAATTAATTTATGCATAATACTAGTGTACTCATTATTATTCTCAGTATGAATGTAATTTTCTTAAAAATTCTTTAATTGAATGAATAGTTTAAATTGATACCGGTTAATCTCCAAATACTTCATCTATACCTGTTGGTAGTTGTAATAAACGCAGCTTAAACAAGAAATTAGTACTATAATTTACTTTTACTTGACCGCCATATTAAACTAAAGCGAAAGACAATTTTTTTTTTATTTTATCCTTATTCTTAACTATTCATTTCTTAAATTTTTCTCAAGATTTTTTAAAATGTTATCATTGTTATGAATTAAAATACAAAATGCATATTTCATTTATTTTTTCTTAAGTAAAAAATTGACGACTAAAAATGAAGTGAGGGAGTACTAGTCAGCTTCCTCATTGAATGCAGCTAAAACAGAAGCAAGAAAAAGATCCTTCCAACATGTTCAATATTTTCTATTTTGGGAATGCAGCTAGTTCATGGACCCCACATTTGGTTTCGGCCTAAAGTTAGGAGAATTCTTTTTTATTTGCGCTCGATATAAATAGATAAAAAAGTTTTGTATCATAATACTCTTAATTATAGTAGACTCATATAGTTTGATATAAATATTTAACACAAAGAATTATTTTTCCATACATGTGGAAGTAGGAAGAGGGGAGAGGAGATAATTATAGGTCCATGCCCAAAATTAAAAATTCCATATACCACAAAAACTTTTGCTATATTGTGCCTTAAAGCTTATCTTCTTCCACCATTCAACCTAAACAACAAAAAAGCAATAAATACTCTTTCAATAATGTCCTCCTCCTCTCCATGAGATTTCTAACCCTCACCAAACCCTTTTGCCTTTTTGCACATATTCCATTCAATTCATAAATTGATTTTTTATTTTAAAATAATTTAGTTTTGCCTCTTTAAAGTCTAGAGTCGTTTAGCGTAACTAATTTTACCGTTTTATGGAAAAATGGATAGCCTCACATGGGAACATGCAAAATTTCTATTAATGGAATTTTCCGTTCTTCCTCCCTTAGAAGCTCAATCCTTTTTTCTCCATCAACATTATTTTAGTACTTTATCAGAATCATAGTTAATGAATTAGTCTTAGGGTACACGCTTTGCGCGTGTATCCTATATCAATACAAAATACAAAATTCAAAATAATACATAAGAATTAATCATCAATGTGTTTGACTTTAAAAATAAAAAGAAACAAAAAATGTATAAGTTCTTGAAAATGATGACTGCTAATTATTATATTTAGTTGGCTCAATAAAGAAAGAATTCACTTCATAAAAGTTCTTAGATGCCTTATTATAGTTTCGGAGGACTTCTATAGGAATATTTTATTAAAAAAAATTGTTATTTATATGACCTAATACAAAGATAAACAAAAGAACATATAAATACTTTTATCAACAAAGGTATGTCAAAATAAGATAAATTTTAAACGTTGAATTTCTCTGTAATTTTGGGAATGAAGAGATTGGTGTTATGCTCATAAAAAAATTGATAAGGGAAAACGTAAAGTCTAAATGACTTATATTTTTTACAACAAAAAATTTAATAAAAAACATAAGGGGAGTTGTCATTTGTAAAATAATAATAATAATAATAATAATAATAATAATAATAATAATAATAATAATAATAATAATAATAATAATAATAATAATAATAATAATAATAATAATAATAATAATAATAATAATAATAATAATAATAATAATAATAATAATAATAATAATAATAATAATAATAATAATAATAATAATAATAATAATAATAATAATAATAATAATAATAATAATAATAATAATAATAATAATAATAATAATAATAATAATAATAATAATAATAATAATAATAATAATAATAATAATAATAATAATAATAATAATAATAATAATAATAATAATAATAATAATAATAATAATAATAATAATAATAATAATAATAATAATAATAATAATAATAATAATAATAATAATAATAATAATAATAATAATAATAATAATAATAATAATAATAATAATAATAATAATAATAATAATAATAATAATAATAATAATAATAATAATAATAATAATAATAATAATAATAATAATAATAATAATAATAATAATAATAATAATAATAATAATAATAATAATAATAATAATAATAATAATAATAATAATAATAATAATAATAATAATAATAATAATAATAATAATAATAATAATAATAATAATAATAATAATAATAATAATAATAATAATAATAATAATAATAATAATAATAATAATAATAATAATAATAATAATAATAATAATAATAATAATAATAATAATAATAATAATAATAATAATAATAATAATAATAATAATAATAATAATAATAATAATAATAATAATAATAATAATAATAATAATAATAATAATAATAATAATAATAATAATAATAATAATAATAATAATAATAATAATAATAATAATAATAATAATAATAATAATAATAATAATAATAATAATAATAATAATAATAATAATAATAATAATAATAATAATAATAATAATAATAATAATAATAATAATAATAATAATAATAATAATAATAATAATAATAATAATAATAATAATAATAATAATAATAATAATAATAATAATAATAATAATAATAATAATAATAATAATAATAATAATAATAATAATAATAATAATAATAATAATAATAATAATAATAATAATAATAATAATAATAATAATAATAATAATAATAATAATAATAATAATAATAATAATAATAATAATAATAATAATAATAATAATAATAATAATAATAATAACAACAACAACAACAACAACAACAACAACAAATGATTGCTCGTTCAAAATATAGTTCGTGTTCTATAGTTTCCTCCTATTGCTTCTAGTTTTTATCTTTACGAATTTGACTTTTAATACTATCATAACCAATTTTTTCATATGCTAATGCTATTCTTATCAAAATAAATTTATGTATCCTATGAGATTTGTCAATTTGAAAATAATCTTACTCATATGATGAACATGAAAAATTATTAAAGTGATTCTTATCAATTAATTAATTCAAATACTTAATTATTTGTACTCAACGTCAAAGGAAATAACTGTTTTTGTTGATTTAAATTCTTTGTATTAGCTCATCCAATTTTAAATAATTAATAATAATTATAATTTTATCTAAGTTATATTATCAAAGAATAAGAAACAAAATAATTTACTATTCATTTTTTGGATTTTTGTTTGTAGAATCCTTAATGTACTTGAATCTTGTCAATTATTGAAATATTTTGTTAGTGATTTTTTCAATATTGATCGGTGTTATTTTCAATTATTATGTTACAATAATAATAAAAATAATAATAATAATTATTATTATTATTATTAAAAAAATAGGAAGCACGAATGAAATTCATGCACACATATAGTCTTGGATAGTTTAATTAGGATTAAAAAGTTTAATGATACAAATTCCTTAGGTGAATGAAGTTCCTAAATAGTAGACTTTGCATAATTTCAAATAAGGAAGGTTTGAATAACCAATATTTTAGTTGATTTGAAATTCTTAAATATTAAAAAAATAATTAATTTATAATTATAATTTTATCTAATGTGAAACCTATTCTAAAAGGGTAAAAAAGACGTGTTTCGCATCAATTAGTATAAAATATATACAAAAAAATAATTATTTTATATATTGAAACAATATCTTCATAACATACAAAAATGATGAATTTAGTTGAATTAGTTAAATAATAGTTGTATTATAATATCTTGTGAAATAAGATATAAATATGTCATATTGTTGAATCTCGACTAACATCTCTTTGGAATACAAGTAATACAAATTTCGACTATCAGTTAAACTAATAACAGTATCATATTACCTAATTATTTAGGTGAAAATCATTTACACCCCTCAACTTTGCTTTAAAAATCAAGCTCCCCCTCAATATTGAACAATAGTCATTCTCCCCTCTTTTATGTCCATTAACTTTTTTAAATACCGAGTTACCCTTACATATCAACATTTCTCTTTTTTTTACTTTTTTAAAATCATGATACTTTTCTTTCGTTTTATAAAATTCATACAACAAAAGTATCCGTAGAAAGAAGAAACATTATTACTAAGACGAACAAAAAAAGTGAGAAATAGTAATTAAGTAATATATTCTTTAGTGAAATAAATGGAGCAGAATAAAAATAATTTAATTTTATTTATAAAAATCAGAGCTCTAATATATATTTATAAAGTGACATTAAACAGAGTAATATTGAAATAAAATTACAAAAACTAGCGTTAGATATTGTAATAAAATTATAAATAGATTATGTTACTTATAATGTTAATGAACTTAACTAAAATCTATATAATTATAGAAAATTATTTGTAGTATAGGTAAATGTCTAGGATAAAAAATAAAATATTACTCTATATAAGATAAAAAGGTATTATATAGATGGATAATTAAAAATGTCAAGTGTAAAATTGATATTGCATAGGATAAGAGGGGGAGAATGTCTATTGTTTAAAGTTAAGGGGAGAGTTTGATTTTTAGAGCAAAGTTGGAGGGTATAAATGATTTTACTCCACAATTTGTCAAAATAGTTATTTCATCAAATACTATAAATCTTAACTACTGGATATAAATATTTTACGTGATTGTTTACCCTGCAGATGAGTAGCTACATCCCCAAATATATATTTCCTGAAATTCTAATCTACTAAATAATGCAATTTTTCATAAAACTGTAGTCACCTAATTAGGCGAAGTTGTTCTTTAAACAAATTTTCTTAGATAATGATATTAGGCACCGAGGCAACTGGTGGTGGAAAGACGTGGTCCAAGGTAAAGAGGAAGCCAAGAAAGCGGCTTACATTAAGTTAACAGGGAGCACCGACGAGGACCAGAGGAGAGCAAACAGAGAAAGATATAAGGAGGCCAAATTAGCGGTCACAGAGGTTAAGACTGCTGCATTTGGTCGGTTGTATGAGGAACTTGGGGGCAAAGGTGGGGACAAGAAGTTATTTCGGTTGGCCAAAGAGAGAGAGAAAAAGGCTCGCAACCTGGATCGAGTGAGGTGCATCAAAGACGAGGACGGTTGAGTATTGATGGAAGAGGCCCAAATTAGGCTAAGATGGCAGTTGTACTTTCATAAACTTCTGAATGAAGAGGGAGATGGAAACATCATGTTAGGGAAATTAGGGCACTCCGAGAATGTCACGATCCGAATTTCCCACCGTCGGGACAGTGATGGCGCCTAATATTCAACCCGTTAGGCAAGCCAACGTTACTGATTATTCTATATTATTCCTTTATTTTTAGCAACTAGTTAGTGACATACAAGATCAGCGAAAATAAAAGTGCGGAAGAAATAAAATCTAACAACCTTTTTAAATACTATCACAAAACCCATAATAACAACTCCCAGAACTTGGTGTCACACTTTCACGGACTATCTACGAATACTACAAATAAGGTGTTCGAACAAAAGTAAATACATCTGTTTCTGAAATAACTAAAACAGAAATAAAGAAGTGGAAGGGGACGCCAAGGCCTGCGGACGCCTGCAGGACTACCTCGGTGTCTTCGACTGGACTAAAGGCAGCCTCCTAGCTCTAATGTCCAAAGGGTCCTGTACCGGGATCTACACAACAAAAGATGTGCAGGTGTGGTATCAGTACAACTGATCCCATGTACTGAGTAAGTGTCGAGCCTAACCTCGACGAAGTAGTGGCGAGGCTAGGACACGACAATCAAGACAACCTGTGCAATTTAATAATACTCGGAATAAATAATAACAACAAGAATAACAAGTTAAGTACAAGGGAAAGGGAAACATGTTGGGGGAAAGCAATATTAGATAACAGAAATAACGAAATAAGACAACAGTTCAATTATCTAAGTAACAGCAGGAAATAACAATCACAGAGAAAACAGTGCACGGCATCACCCTTCGTGCTTTTACTCTCATCCTCACCAAATAATAATGTAAAAGCAAGTGCACGGCATCACCCTTCGTGATTTTACTCTCATCCTCGCCAAATAATAAATAGAAATGGCACGACATCACCCTTCGTGCTTTTAATATCATAACATGGCACGGCATCACCCTTCGTGCTTTTACACTCTCATCCTCACAATAATCAATACACGGCATCACCTTCGTGCTTTACACTCTTCCTCACAACAATCAATACACGGCATCACCCTTCGTGCTTTACACTCTTCCTCACCCATCAATATCAATAGCAGAAGTTTGGCAAGAAAAAATCAACAAGGTGAATCATAAATCATAACATCCCGGCAAGGGAACAACAGTATAAATATCACTATTNCCAATACTTAATTACAGATTTCCTATCATTCTTTCCAAAAAGTCAAAAATCGACCCCGGGCCCGGTTGGTCAAAACACGAGGTTCGACCAAAACCCGAGATCACCCATTCACCCACGAGCCCGAATATGTATTTAGTTTTGAAATCCGACCCCAAAACGAGAACTAAATTCCAATTATACAAAAAGCCCTAACTCTACCCAAATTCCTAATTTTCTAGGCCTAGAAATCTAATGGGTGTTAATGGAAATGGAAGAAAATGAGTCTAAGATTACATGCCTATAAATTTGTAGTGAATTTCCCTTTCAAAAATCGCACAATTTGGAGTTTGGAAGAAGAAGTTATGAGTTTTTGAAGAATTCCCGTTTTTGCTACTGTTTTTAAAACACTAGACACTTACTCTATGCGTTCGCGAGCCTTGGCCGCGTTCGCATAGGCTTAATCCCCCAGGCCTACGCGTTCGCGGGCAACAGGCCGTGTTCGCACAGTGTTATAGGCTACCCAGCCCCAGGCCCCCCTATACTTTATGCGTTCGCGAAGGCTGGATGCATTCGCATAGAGCAACCTACCCAAAGCTCCGCGTTCGCATCCCAGCCAGTGCGTTCGCATAGAAAAAATCCTGCCCCTTCCTCGTTTACCCTTCGCGTTCGTGTGGGTTACCACGCGTTCGCATAGAAAAAACACCTGGACACCAGCAACAACAATAACACCAGATTTTTTTATAAGTAAAAATCACTCCGACACTTATCTGAAACTCACTCGAGCCCTCGGGGCTCCAAACGAAATATGCACATAACCTCAAAAATATCTGAAGGACTTACTCGTGCGATCAAATCACCAAAATAATATCTTAAACAACGAATTTATCATAAAAATCAAAGAAAACTTCCAAAACGTTCAAAGTATCAAAATTTACAACCGTGCGTCCGAATCACGTCAACGACCTCTGTTTCTTACCAAATTTTACAGATATGTTATAAATATCATATTGAACCTGTATCGGGATCCGGAACCAGAATACAAGCCCGATACCATAAATTTCAAATATAACCAAATTTTCAAAAACTCTTATAATTTCAGTAAAACAATTTCTTCCAAAAATTTATTTCTCGGGCTTGGGACCCCGGATTTTGATTCCGGGCATACACCCAAGTCACATATTTTCCTACAGACCCTCCAGGACCGTCAAATCATGGGTCCGAGTCCGTTTACCCAAAAGATTGACCGAAGTCAACTTAAATTCAATTTTAAAGGCAAAACTAGCATTTTTCTCAGTTTTTATGTAAAATCTTTCCGGCTACACGTCCGGACTGCGCACGTATAACGAGGTAAAATAAAAGGAGGTTTTCAAGGCCTAGGAATACCGTTTTGACTTGTAAAAATGAGAGATGACTTTTTGGGTCATCACAGAGAATCATCACGACTTTAGGTATTGTAAGTGCATCAAGGTTGAGGAGGTCGCGGGTGCGATGGGTAAGATGACTCGGGGCAAAGCGACTGGACAATTCGAGATTCCAGTAGAGTTTTGGGGATATGCGGGTAGAGCAGGTTTGGAGTGGTTGACTGGGTTGTTTATTGTTATCTTCAGGACAAAGAGGATGTCTGATGAGTGTCGGTGGAGTATTATGCTTCTGGTGTACAAGAACAAAGGTGATATCCAGAATTGTAACTACTATAGGGGTATCAAGTTACTAAGTCATACCATGAAAGTTTGGGAGAAGGTGGTGGAAGGGAGGATAAGGAGGGCGGTGTCAATATCGGAAAACCAGTTCGGGTTCATGCCGGGTCGTTTTACTACGGAAGCTATCCACCTTATCAGGAGGTTGGTTGAACAATACAAGGATAGGAAGAAGGATTTGCATATGGTGTTTATTGACCTAGAGAAGGTATATGATAAGGTCCCTAGGGACATCCTTTGGAGGTGTCTGGAGGTGAAAAGTGTGACGGTGGCTTATATTAGGGCGATAAAGGATATGTGTAATGGAGCTATGACTCGGGATAGAACTGTGGAAGGTGACTCATAACCTTTTTCGGTAGTTATGGGGTTATACCAAGGATCTGCACTCAGCCTGTTCTTATTTTCCATGGCGATGGACAAACTGACACACCATATCCAAGGAGAGGTGCCATGGTGTATGTTATTCACTGATGAATAGTTCTGATTGATGAGATGTGAAGCGACGTTAATGGGACACTAGAGGTATGGAGGCAGGACCTGGAGCTAAAGATTTCAAGTTGAGCAGGACTAAGATGGAATATGTGGAATGTAAGTTCAGCGACGTGACGGGGGAAGAGGATGTGGAAGTCAGGCTTGACTCACAGGTCATCCTCAAGAGAGAAAGTTTTAAGTACTTAGGGTAAATTATGCAGGGAGATGAGGAGATTGACGGATATGTTACGCACCGTATTGGGGTGAGGTGGATGAAATGGATGTTAGCGTCTGGAGTCCTGTGTGACAAGAATGTGTCACCGAAACTCAAAGGTAAGTTCTATAGAGCGGTGGTCAGACCGGCTATGTTGTATGGGGATGGGTGTTGGCCAGTCAAGAATTCACATATCCAGAAGATGAAAGTAGCAGAAATGAGGATATTGAGATGGATGTGTGGGCACACTAGACTGGATAAGATTAGAAATGAAGATATTCGGGAGAGGGTGGGCGTGGCTCCGGTGGATGACAAGATGCGGGAAGCGCGGCTTAGATGGTTTGGACACGTGTAGAGGAGAAGCCTAGATGCCCTGGTTAGAAGGTGTGAGCGGTTGGCTTTGGCAGGTACGAGAAGAGGTAGAGGGCGGCCTAAGAAGTATTGGGGCGAGGTGATCAGACAGGACATGGCGCGACTCCAGATTTTCGAGGACATTGCTTTTGATAGGAATGTGTGGAGGTCGAGCAATAGGGTTGTAGGTTAAAGGGTAGTCGATCGGTTTTCCTCTTTGTCCTGGTTTCCCTCTTTGTACCGACGAGTTTGATAGTGTTTTGTCAAGCACTGCTAGCGATTTATGTTGTGTTTCATACTTTTGCATAATATTTGTGTTACTGCTTTTCTATTTATTTGTTGTCTCTCACGTTGCTGATATTATTTTTCGGATTTTGTTGTCACGCATCTATTGTCTCTGAGCCGAGGGTCTACCGGAAACAACCTCTCTACCCCCTCTGGGGTAGGGGTAAGGTCTGCGTACACTTTATTCTCCCCAGATTCCACTGATGGGATTTTACTGGGTTGTTGTTGTTGTTGTTGTTGTTGTTGTTATTTTTCTTAAAATGTTAAAAGCTTGAAAAATTAAATAATAACTTAATTTTTTGAAAAGGAGATCTAATGCATTCCTAAGATCACCATACAAGGAAATAATAACATTTTTTAATCAATTATCAAATAATGAATATAACAAATAATGAAGCTTTAAAATTAATGGTAACCTTTTCACAATTAATTTATCATCAAGATTCTAACACAAACATTTTATGTCGAAAAATGAAGGTAAGCTACTTTTTAAAACAAAATAGATTATAAATTAAAAACTTGTTCAACATAACAAAATACGTGGTATATGGTAGAGAGTTATATATTTAAAGATTGATTTTTCTAATTTAGAGGAAGGTTTAGTAAACAACATTTTTATTATGACTATAGATTATAAGTAAGTATAATCAATTTTCTATTTTCATGAAGAATAATAAATAAAATATAGTTTAATTTGTCAAGATTCTAAAATAAATAGTTTATATAGGAAATAAATTAAAGATATTTTTTTATATAACAAAGATATTAAAAGTTTTAAAATATATTCTGATTTCTTTTCTAGGGTTGTATTGTTTTTCCTCCTTGATATCTATATGTCTATTTTTTACGTGGTGATAAAATTTATTTTTTGTAACCAAGGTACATAATATTCATTCATATAGACTCAGAACCTTTCCAACTTTTTATCAAAATTAAAAGACAACGGAAGCAATCATGTTGTCTTAAAAAATATGGTGTTTTTAAATAGTATATGGTTATATGGCATTGATAAATAGAATATGGTACTTGAATGTATTTTCGTTGGACAATTAAATCAACGTATAATGGTTGATTTTATATTCTTAAAAAATTTAATTAATTTAAAGGTCCTAAATCTTAAGGAGATAATTAAATAACTTCTTTGTCTAGTGTGAGCTTTAATTTAAAAGGGTAAAAAAGACGAAAATAATTCGCTAAGGGATTTTGTGTTTTTAATATAGTATAGGTTTTTAAGTATAATATTTACATACAATAAACTCTTAATATTTTTTAGGGTTTTGGACTTTTACATAATTAAATAATAAAAAAATTAATAAGTAAAATTTTAATTAATTTCAAACTTCTAAACATAGATTTGTATAAAGTAAACTCTTAAAAATTTTAAAGTTTTAATGGTAGGACTTTCTGCATAATTCAAATAAGAAAGATTTTAATGCGTTGAATTTTAATTCATTTAAACTATTAACAATTAAAAGATAATTAATTGACTATCCAATAAATTATTTCTTATAGTACTTGACACATATTTCAAAGACTGTAGTTTTGTTTATTTATAAATGAGACAAAATACCGTTAGTTTTTAAGTTCCAATCTTCTGTTATAGGAAAGTAGTAATTCATTGGTAGTAGTATTTTATTGGTACTGTTGAATTAAGAAAATATATAATAGGTAATGTATCTCTTGTTAATGAAAGTATAGGGAAGAAAACGTGGTAAAAATATGTTACATTGGTAGTTTTTTTTAAAGTGTGTTATGAAACAATAAAAGAACAAGAATAATATTGCAGAGAAAGAGAGGAAATTTTTATTGAATTTTGGGATGATTTACAGTGGGGTAAAACCCCTCTATTTATAGGAGAAAAATGACTTAGTCACAAAGTAAAACTTTCTAAAAGATAGACATTCACTCTAAATAGAATTTTATTTATAACACTCCTCCTTGAATGTCACAAATAATGTGCCTCGTTCAAAGAGTACACTAGCTTGTAAGGGAAAAAGAGTACAACACGCATTAACTCCCCCTGATGAGAGCATCAATTCACATTCTTGAGCCTTCGCATTCCGATCTTATACACTAGCTTCTTGAAGGTTGACGTGGGTAGAGATTTTGTGAACCAATCAGCCATATTATCACTTGAACGAATCTGTTGCACATTGATATCACCATTCTTTTGAAGATCATGTGTGAAAAATAACTTTGGTGAAATATATTTTGTCCTATCTCCTTTTATGAATCATCCCTTCAATTGGGCTATGCATGCTACATTGACTTCATATAAAATCGTGGGTAGTTTGTCACACTTCAAACCACATTTGTCTCGAATAAGATGTATTATGGACCTCAACCACACACATTCTCGACTTGCTTCATAAATAACAATTATCTCAGCATGATTAGATGAAGTAGCCACGACCGATTGCTTAGTCGATCGCCAAGATATGATTTATCCTGTTTGAGATCGAGCCTTGTGTGGGTCAGATAAATACCCAGCATTGGCATAACCAACAAGATCGGGACTGCAATTATGCCATAAAATAAGCCCATATCGGTAGTTTCTTTTAGATACCGCAATATGTGTTTGATTTCATTCCAATGTCTCCTTGCAGGAGCAGAGCTATATCTTGCTGAGACATTAACTGAAAAAGTTATGTCAAGCCTTGTCGTGTTGGCAAGATACATTAGTGCACCAATTGCACTAAGATATGGCACTTCAGAACCAAATAGCTCTTCATTCTCTTCTTGAGGTCGGAATGGATCCTTATTTACATCAAGTGATTGAACAACCATCAGAGTGCTTAATGGATGTGCTCCATCCATGTAAAACCGTTTCAGTACCTTTTCTATGTAGGAAGATTGATGAATAAAAATTATGTTTGCTAAATGTTCAATTTGCAACCAAGACATAATTTTGTCTTTCTGAGATCTTTCATCTCGAATTCTTTCTTTAAATAATCAATTGCTTTTTGGAGTTCTATAGGAGTTCCAATAAGGTTTATTTCATCAACATATACGGCAGGTACAACAAATTTCGATGTTGTTTTCTTTATAAAAACACATGGACAAATGGCATCATTTATATAACCTTCCTTTAATAAATACTCACTAAGACAATTATACCACATACGTCCTGATTGCTTTAGACCATACAATGATCTTTGCAATTTGATTGAAAATATTTTCTGGGATTTTGAATTATGTGCGTTAGGCATTTTAAATCCCTCGGGAATTTTCATGTATATCTCATTATCAAGTGAGCCATAAAGGTAGGCGGTAACCACATCCATTAAATGTATGTCAAGCTTTTCATGGACAGCAATACTAATGAGATAACAGAACATTATAGCATCCATAACGGGTGAATATGTCTCTTCATAATCGATACCAAGCCTTTTTGAAAATCCTTGTGCAACAAGGCGTGCCTTATATCTTTGTACCTCATTGTTCTCATTCCTCTTGCGTACAAGACATTCTCCAATTCAAATTTGTGCTAGATGCAACATTATATGCAAATACATAATCCACCACTATATCCACTCGATTCAAATTGGTCTCAATATCGATTAGATTTATTGCTAGTTCCTTATTTTCTTGAGTCTCGGGCTCAGTGGTTTCTTCATGAATCTCAGAATTTATTAAATCGTGGATTTCTTCATGAGACTCTTTCGTTGTGTCATTTTGATCATTTATTTTCCTTTTTCTAGGATTTCGATCCTTAGAACCTCAATGGTCTACGACGTTTTAGACTTTTAGGTGTGCTTTTGAGCATTAGAAGATTGTCCAATAGGGACATCGATACGGATTGGAACATTCTATGCAGGGATATGTGATTTTGTTATCCGTTTCAAATCAGTAAATGCGTCTGACATTTGATTTGCTATTATTTGAAAATGGATAATCTTTTTCACCTCTTTTTCACAAATAGAAGTACGTGGATCAAGATGAGACAATGATGGATTTTTTCACAAAATTTTCCGTTTGGTTTCACCAATTTCTCCCCCTAATTTTGGGAAAAGTGTCTCATCGAATCGACAATCTGCAAATCGAGGAGTGAATAAATCACCAATTAATGTTTCAAGATAGCGAATAATGGAGAGCGATTCAAACCCAACATATATTTCTAACATTCTTTGGGGACCCATTTTGGTGCGATATGGTGGTGCTACAGGCACATATACTGCGCATCCAAAAATTCTTAAATGGGATATATTAGGTTCATGACCCTAAACTAATTACAACGGGGAATATTTATGATAATTTCTCGGTCTGAGACGAACTAGCATTGCTGCATGCAAAATGGCGTGACCCCAAACAGAAGTGGGCAGCCTCGTTTTCATGAGTAACAGTCTTGCTATCAATTGCAGACATTTAATTAAAGACACTACAAGTTCATTTTGAGTGTGAACATGAGCTACAGGATGTTCCACTTTTATCCCAATTGATAAGCAATAATCATTAAATGCTTGGGATGAAAACTCAACAGCATTATCAAGTCTAATAGACTTAATTGGATTATCGGGAAATTGTGCCCGTAATCAGATTATTTGTGCCATTAATTTTGCAAACTCCAGGTTGCGAGATGACAATAGGCACACGTGAGACCATCTAGAAGATGCATCTATTAAGACCATAAAATATTTAAACGACCCACTAGGTGGGTGAATAGGTCCACAAATGTCCCCTTGTATACGTTCTAAAAATGCAGGGGACTTAATCCCAACATTTGTTGGTGATGGTCTTATAATTAACTTGCATTGATAACAAGAAGTGCAAGAAAATTTATTATTTAAAAGAATCTTTAAATTCTTTAATGGATGTCCATTTTAGTTTTCTATAATTCGTCTCATCATAATTGATCCAGAATGTCTCAATCGATCATGCTAAAGTACAAAAGTATTGGAATCAGTAACCTTATGGTTTACAATAGAATGTGCTTCAATTGCACTAATTCTTGTCCAATACAGGCCACAAGATAAAGACAGGAACTTCTCAATAACCCTTTTCTGGCCAAAGACATTCTTGGTAATGATGAGATATTCAAGATTATTCTCATCTATTGTCTCAATATGATATCCATTTCGGCGGATATATTTAAAACTCAACAAGTTCCTCTTGGACTTGGAGGAGAACATTGCATTCTCTATGATAAGTATTGCTCCGTTAGAGAGAGTTATAGTAGCTCTTTCAGAGCCTTCGATTAGATTACTACTACCAGAAATTGTAGTAACATCTGCCTTGCAAATGAGAGAAATATTTCTTCTCTTTGAATATTATATGTGTCGTACATGAATCAGTTGAACAAATATGTTTACAATTGAACTTTGATCCAAGTTTAGTTTAAGAGATATCCATATTTTCTTAGTCTTCTCTATAATTAAACGAACCAACAATTCATAATAAATCTCATGCATCATTAGATTCATCATGCCAAGGTTAAATTGTGGAAGATATTGATGTCAGAAAATGTATTTTTTATATACATTGAAACTAGTACAATTTATTTTGTTAAATTTCATAACTTATTATTTATTAATATACAAGTTAGTACAAATGTAAAATTACTTTAACATGAGAATGAAGAGGCCACCTCAGAATATCACACGGTTCACCAATCACCATTAATCAGAACAAGTAAGCATGTGATTGGATTCTAAAACGAGTAAAGAAATTAGTTGGTTGCTTATTGCCTTTTATGGATTCCTAATATGGTAGTAATACTTTTGAAAAATCTTCATTTGATACCGATTATTAAAACAATACTACAATTGTGAACTAGTAGAGTCTTAACCAAGTATGAAAACACTATTCAAGGTTTGCTATGTGCAAATAGGTGAATCTCGTTTGTAGTTCAATATGCTGTCAACATATGCACTTATACCTTCACTGAAAAATTATGATTTTGAAGCACTGGATAATATTACGCTTCTGTCAATATATATTCAACACATAGGTATGGAGACTACATACCTTCGATTTTCTTAATCTTCTTAAAGAGCTTCTTGAGACGATAGAGTCTCGTGCTGATAACGTGTTATGAAACAATAAAAAAATAAGAATAATATTGCAGAGAAAGAGAGAGGAAATTCTTATTGAATTTTGGGATGATTTACAATGGGGTAAGACCCCTCTATTTATAGGGGAAATGACTTAGCCACAAAGTAAAACTCTCTAAAAGATAGATATTCACTCTAAATAGAATTCTATTTATAACAAAGTGATTGATATAAGGTAAAAGTTTAATTGATATAAGAGTCCTAAATATTAGGATTTTCTACCCAGTTTAAATAAAAAAAGATTTAATATATAAAATATAGTAATTAATTTTCAAGTCCTAAATATTAGAAAAAATGATTTAAATGACTATTTTGTATAGTGCAAAACTAATTTTTAAAGGGTAAAAAAGGCGAGCGACATTTTGCTAAGGACCTTCGTGCTTTTAATATAAACTAGTTTTTAGTGTACGTGCATTGTACGCGTTTATCGTGTTAATCAATAAAAAAATATACGAAAAGAACAAATTTATTCTGCATGTACCCCGTACACTCTTATAAGCTAGGTAAACCGATCTCTATTTCAGTAATCTTCGTATGCCATCGGCCAGACACTCCCAATTTAATCCCTTTTTGAGTCTTATATTTCTTCTCACCTCAAAGATTTTCATTTAACTCTAACTTATGCACCACATGAGAAAGTAGGAACACTCTAAAAGGACTCATTCCACCTAATCCCTTTCTAAATAATTATATTTATGGCATACATAAGTATATATATAGATCAAAGTAAAAATATAAGATTTCTAAATTTAACATAAAAATAGAAAAGTTAAAAAAAAAAAAAAAGGAAAAAATGAATTCTACGTTTTTGTTTGACAAAGTTACCGAAAAAATTTCGATAACAAAAGTAGTTAAGAGTTCCCTTTCAATGTATTGTCCTTTTTTATTTATGCATAGGAAATATTAGAATTTAAAATAATTTGATTCCTTCTTGAAATATAAATTTTATTTTAATTAACTTAAGATTTTAGGAACTGAATACTTTTTAGTTAATTTTCTTTTAATTAACTTAAGATTTTAAGAATTGAACACTTTTTAGTTCCTTCTCTAAAATGTACTTTTCTCATTTATTTATGGTAGGTATTTTAGGAATGTGTTTTTCACTTTTCTAAATCAAGGTCCTAAATAGGAAAGTGATTAAATGAGTATTTCTAAATATTAGGAAAGTAAACTAAATAAGTAATACAATATATAGGAAGATAAATTAATGACTATTTTGTCCAATGTGAACTCTATTTTAAAGGGGTAAAAAAGACGAACGACAATTTGCTAATGACCTTCGTACTTACATATATATATATATATATAAGTGTAAAACTGTAAATAGCGTATTCCAGAAATGTAGTGACATTTTTAAGTTTAAAATATAAATTTACATTCTTTAATAATGAATATGTGCGAGGAACAAAAGGATTTTAGTGAGAAAGAAAGTTTAACCTCTATATATAGTATATACTATAAACCATTTGTCCCATGGACTCAAGCAATGGTATGGCACATATATGTTATATGTAAGCATAAAATATATATATGTTTTGGAAAGCAGAAGCTTGAGGCATGCAAATCATTTCTGGATTACAGTAATTAGTTTGAATATACGTAGGTGACGGTAAGATGAGGTTGACATATATGAAACCTGGATGTATATGGACTAATGTTAATTAATTACTCCTAGTTAAATGTTATGATTTTGACCTTAAAATGCAAGTTGGTAATAGGTACATGTCATATTACGAGTTACGACCGTCCCAAAAGGCTGTCTGCTAAAAAGATCATTTAGATGTTTGAAAGACTCAGTTAATATACAAAAAGAAAAAGAAAAAAAGAATTATATAAAAGAGCAAACAACGAAGAGAATGAACTCCCTCATTCCAAAAAAAAAAAAAGAGAGAGTTGTGTGCTAGTAGAACTCAGCTTCTTCAATGAGAGAGCTTCTAATTAGACCTTCTGATAGTTTTTTCTTTTCTTTTAATTTCCTACCTGATATTTGGTATCTATTTTAGACTCGACTAATCCGAATTTACATTGTGTATTCCTTGTCAGAATTTTTGTAATTCCTAAGATTCGAATCCGATACATCTGGTTATAAGTGACTAGATTTTATCCGTCCCACCAGGTTTGACTTAACAAGATAGACTTACAGAGTCTAATTAACAAACAAGTTAATTGTTTAGCTTTCTTACACGCTGACTATAGGTTGAATGTTGGGTGGATTATCAAATTAACTAGAACTTGAAAAGAAAACATTTTGTATCACATAACTATTAGTGATACACTGAATTTGATTGTTCTTATTATATACATATTTTGTAATGATCCGACCGGTCGTTTTGAGCATTTGCACTTCGCTCGATTATTTGAGGGCATGAGTAGCTCCGGAAATTGGAGCAGGCCCGTAATGTCAAAAGTGACGTGTGTACAAAATTTGAGGTCAATCAGATGTGATTTGATAGGTTTCGGTATCCGTTGTAGAAGTTTGAGATTTCAAGTTCGTTAAGATTGAATTGGTGTGCGATTCGTGTTTTTGTTATTGTTTGATGTGATTTGAGGGCTCGATTGAGTTTGTATGGTATTTTAGGATTTGATGGTACCTTTGGTTGCGGTTTCGGAAGCCTCGGGTATGTTTCGTGGTGAGTTTTGAGAGAGTCCGGACATTTCCGACACTCTAATAATGTTCTGGTGCTTTGAAAGTGCGGACCACAACAGAAATATACGGATCACGGAGGAGGGGTGCGGACCGCACAATTTTGTTGTGGCCACACTCTTCAGGGAGTTCTGCAGAACCGCTAGTCCGACTTCGAAAGCCTATATCTTTTGATCTACAAGGAATTTTGAGATGATTCAAAAATCATTTGAATATATTTAGAGAAAGTTATGGCCAAAATACTAAAGCCTAGAAGTGCAGCCACCAAAAGGTGCGGCCGCACTATTGCAATATATAGCTAAATGTATAAATGTTGATATATAGGAGAAAGAGGGACCTAAGTATACATAGTGAGAAGTTAGGAGTGTTAGAGTAATTATGATTAGTTAGTAACTAATTGTTAGTTAAGGTGTACATATATACGGTTGCATGTACTCAATTAGCTCAATGGAGCCATTTTATCAAAGATCAGATTCTTCTCCAAAGCTTCTAACATGGTATCAGAGCTATGAAGGATGATCCATGAGCTCAAATCAGTAAACAACAGAATCTCGTAGAATCTCATAGTTCTGTTCTTAATTCATCAGAAAATCGATCAAGTTTCTGCTTGATTCTGTCACAGTATTTTTTTCCTTTTCAATCATACGATCTGGTTAAGCTTGAAGTTGCATGTTAATGGTGGAAAAGACGAAGATCGATTACACTCATCCCTTGTTCTTACAACCTTCTGACACTCGTGGACTGGTATTGATCCCAATTCAACTCACAGGATCTGAGAATTATGGCCTGTGGAGTAGATCTATACGCCTTGCTTTGAAGGCAAAGCGTAAGTTAGGGTTCATTACTGGAACTTGTCTCAAGGCCTCATTTGAAGATGAATTGCATGAGAAATGGGAGACATGCAATGCAATAGTGCATTCATGGATCATAAACTCAGTTTCGAAGGATTTACTGAGTGGGATCATTTATGCCTCTGATGCACATGCAGTGTGGGAAGATCTTGAGGAACGATTTGATAAAGTGAATCGAGTGAGAATTTTCCAATTGCACAAAGGAATGTCTAGGTTGTCACAAGGATCTGACTCTGTTGTTGTGTATTTCACAAAGTTGAAGGAATTATGGGCAGAATATGATGTGCTTGTACCTTCTCCAAATTGTGAATGTGTGAAATCGAAAGAGTATGTTGTGCATCTGCACCAACAAAGACTGATGCAGTTTTTAGATGGATTGAATCATACTTATGATCAAGCTCGAAGATAAATTTTGATGAAAACAACTGAACTGTTGGTTGATTTCCCAATGCACACGCAAGTGTACGTGGTCGACAAGTAATATAGGATTTTGAGTCCAGATATCGTACCCACAGGGACTTGTGATTAACTATCAACTAAACTAAACTCAAACAAATATTTAACTAAAATTAATCTAAAATAGTAAATTAAGAGATTAAAGAGACAACTAACTTAAAGACGAATTCAATGTAATTTGATATTCTAGAGTTATGGGTTGGCAAACAATCACGTTGAGTTTTCGACCTAAATC
>ML436787.1:4058-27181 GCA_005239525.1 Nicotiana knightiana | reverse complement strand
ATGTTATGTTTTTGGGTCTATTTATATGTTTAGGATAAACCCTAAACGTGTAAGAGACTTCTATTCCAACTTGGAAACACTTAAACCCGTCAAAACTCGATTTCTGGCCGACTGGGGACCCTGGCGTTTGGACCCAAACGCCTGGCTAATGCCAGGCTGGGTCAGGCTGTTTGGCTCTGTCGCCCGGCTATTGCCCGGGTGTCTCCTTTCGCGTATTTTTCGACGTATTTGCATCCGTTTAGCTCCGTTTCCATTTCCAATTCACCCACACTTAAAATAAACCCCATTAGGCACATACGACGTGTATTTTTATCATTAAAGCACACAAAATGCAAGGTATATAATTCTTAAAATCATGAATTCTAGCCACGCATCATGAACCAACACTCAATCAAGCATATGCTATGATCACACAAGATGAAAGACAACAGTCTATGGGAAGTAGTGAAATGGCAGAAAAGGTGGATCCTATGGCAATGCAAGTTGGAAGAGGTCAAGGTTTTTGAGGGAAGAAACAGTTACTACAGTGTGAGCATTGTCACATGAAGGGCCACACTATGGAGAACTACTTCAAAATAATTGGCTATCCTGAATATTTCAGAGGAAAGAAGAACTATCAGTCTAGGGAATATAAGCCTAAAGGACATTTTGCTGCAGTCAGCAATGTGGAGGTACCAGAAGCTTCAAACTCACAAGGAGCAGCACAACAGAAAGGAGATTACTTCTTCACTGAAGCACAGTACCAACAGATACTTCATTTACTCAACAGAGATGCAGCTGTTGATGCTCAGACACAAGCAAATATGGCAGGTAATATTGTGTCTCTTGCTGCAAGAGTGTCTAATGATAACTGGATAGTGGATTCATGGGCTACACATCACATAGCATCATCATTAGAATTACTTCAAGATGTCAAGAATATAGATAGTTGTAAAAGAGAAAAGGTAAGACTACCAAATGGAGACAATACTGATATTACACATACTGGTAGTACACAAATCTCAGCAGACACTAAACTGGACAATGTGTTATATGTTCCAAATTTTAAGTTCAACTTGATGTCAATTTCAAAGTTAACTAGAGACTTACAATGTGGTGCTCTATTCCTGCCCAAAATATGTGTATTTCAGGACCTTTACACTGGAAGGGAGAAGGAGATTGGTAAGGAATCTGGTGGTCTCTATCTGATAAGAGGAAGAAGAACAACACAGATAGCTGCTCATATCAGTTCAGTGGAGAAGAATAAAGACAGAAGAGAACTTTGGCACAAAATATTAGGACATCCATCATTACCAGTAATGCAGCATATTTCTCTTTTGCATAGTAAGATAGACAATGCCATACACAACAGATGTTCTATTTGTCCATTGACTAAGCAACATAGATTGACTTTTCCTATTAGTGAGCATTTGAGTACTAAACCTTTCCAACCTGTTCACATGGATGTATGGGGACCTTATAAGGTAGATACTCATGATAATAAGCACTATTTTCTTACATTTGTTGATGATTTTACTAGAGCAACCTAGATTTTTCTCATGCAGTTGAAAAGTGAAATAATTATATTTCTCAAACAGTTCTTTAGTATGGTGCAGAATCAGTTTGGTGTTTGTATTAAAACAGTTAGAGCAGACAATGGCAAAGAGTTCTTTAATTATCAGTGGAATGATTTCTTGAAAAAACATGGAGTAATTCACCAAAGTAGTTGTGTGCATACTCCACAGCAAAATGGAGTGGCTGAAAGAAAGCACAGACACATTTTAGATACAGCAAGGGCCTTGAAGTTTCAAGCTGGAATACCAAGTAGATTCTGGGGAGAATGTGTGCAAACAATTGTCTATCTTATAAACAGACTGCCTACTAGAGTACTGGATGGTAAGAGTCCTTTTGAGTCATTATATGGAATACAACCCTTACTAGCACATCTAAGAACCTTTGGATGTTTGTGCTATGCTACAAATGTGGTCAAGAAGGACAAGTTTGGTCCTAGAGCCAAGGAAATTGTTCTGATGGGGTATTCCACTACTCAAAAGGGATATAGACTCTTTGATAGAAAGACTAACTCCTTTTTTGTAAGTAGGGATGTTATATTCAGGGAATCAATATTTCCTTTCCTTATCTCACAGCATCAGCAGTCTGTGCCCAGTACTAAACTACCTAGTTACATAGATGATGTATTTGAAGCTTTGCAAATGAAGGATATGATCACCTTTTATGTAGATGCAGATTCAACAAACATGGAATTTGATCACACAAATGCAGATGCAGATGCAGCTCAAGATACAAATAACAGCAGTGATGATGTAGAAGAACAGGCAGACATCACAGATGTGGCTAATCATGATAGAGCTGATCATGCAGATTCATCAAGAAATAATGAATCCCATATATCATATGCAGTGGTCCCATTTGAACTTTCAGTAGCACCTACAGCTTCTGTTCCTATTAGACAGTCAATAAGAACTAAGGCCACTCCTATTTGGATGCAGGACTACTTAGTTGGTAGAAAGAAGAATTCACAATGTCTTTATCCAATATCAAATTTCCTGTCTTATGAAAATACCACACAACATTACAAGGACTATATCATGGCTTTCTCAACAGTCACAGAACCACACAATTTCAAGGAATCAGTGGAAGATGATAGATGGATTCAAGCTATGAAACAAGAGGTTCAAGCCTTAGAAGACAACAAGACTTGGGTTGTAGTGGATCTGCCACCTGGGAAATCTTCTATAGGCTCAAAGTAGGTCTACAAAATCAAATACAACGCCAATGGAGAGGTGGAAAGGTTTAAAGCTCGACTTGTTGCCAAAGGATACAATCAACAAGAAGGGTTGGATTATCATGAAACTTTTTCACCTGTTGCAAAGATGGTAACAATTAGATCAGTGATTGCATTAGCTGCCTCCAAAGACTGGCATCTTTTTCAAATTGATGTTTTTAATGCTTTTTTGCAAGAAGACTTAGAGGAGGAAGTCTACATGGATTTACCACAAGGTTTTCAAAGACAGGGGGAGAACAAGGTTTGTAAGTTGTTAAAGTCTCTCTATGGACTCAAACAGGCATCGAGGCAATGGAATCTCAAGCTCACAGAAGCCTTGCTTAATGCAGGCTTCAGTCAGAGTGCCTATGATTACTCTTTGTTCACCAAAAGATCTGGAGGGGAAATAGTGATCTGCTTAATATATGTGGATAATCTATTACTAACAGGAAGTAGCATGGAGCTCATTAATGAAGCCAAGTCAGTATTACATCAGAAGTTCAAAGTGAAGGATTTGGGTGAGTTAAGGTACTTTCTGGGGATTGAAGTCTTAAGATCTCAGAAGGGGATTCTTCTCGACCAGAGAAAATATACTCTGGAACTCATCTCAGATATGGGATTAAGTGGTGCTAAACCTACTGTCACTCCTCTAGAGCTCAATCAAAAATTGACTTCCATTGAATATGATAAGGGGATTGGAAGTCAAGATCTTGATCCCTTGACAGATGCCACTAGTTATCAAAAATTGATTGGAAAGCTCCTATATCTCACAGTCACTAGACCAGATATTAGCTATGCAGTACAAGTTCTAAGACAATTCATGCAAGCTCCAAAAAGATCTCACATAGATGCCACCACTCATGTGGTAATATATCTCAAACAAGAACCAGGAATGGGAGTGATCATGCGAAGACAGCAAGCAACAACTTTGGTTGGCTTTTGTGACTCAAACTGGGCAGCATGCCCAGTGAGTCGAAGGTCAGTCAGTGGTTATCTTGTGAAGTTTGGGGATTCTTTAATCTCTTGGAGGTCCAAGAAGCAACACACAGTGTCTCGCAGTAGTGCTGAAGCTGAATACAGAAGCATGACATCTGCAGTGGCTGAGATTGTTTGGCTAAGGGGACTGTTTGCAGAACTATGGACACCAATTCATCAACCAGTTTTGTTGTTCTCAAACAGTAAAGCAGCAATTCAAATTGAAGCTAATCCCATCTTCCATGAACGTACGAAGCACATTGAAATAGACTATCACTTTATCAGGGAGAAACTCAAAGCAGGAATACTATGAACTCAATATATATCTACACAACATCAACAAGCAGACATTCTCACTAAAGGACTGGCATCACCTCAACATCAGTTTCTACTTAGCAAGCTTGGTGTGTTAAACATTTTACACCCTTCAGCTTGAGGGGGGAGTATTGGAATATATAGCTAAATGTATAAAGGTTGATATATAGGAGAGAGGGACCTAAGTGTACATAGTGGGAAGTTAGGAGTTTTAGAGTAATTATGGTTAGTTAGTAACTAATTGTTAGTTAAGGTGTACATATATATGGTTGCATGTACTCAATTAGCTCAATTGAGCCATTTTATCAAAGATCAGATTCTTCTCCAAAGCTTCTAACACGCACTATTTTTGTGCGACCGCAGGAGCTGGGATGTGGGCCACACTTGGAATTGTGCGGACCTCACAGTGGGAGTTCAGAGGATGCACTATATAAATGAAGTTTAGGGTATTATTTCACATTTTGGACCTTGAGAGCTCGATTTGTGGCGATTTTTCGTGAGTTTTTTCAAGAAATTCATCGAGGTGAGTGATTCTAACTCAGGTTTGGTTAATATACATGAATATATCATTGATTTCATCATCCAATTATTATTTTGAGATGGAAATTTAGGGAAAATTATAGAAATTTCATAAAAATGAATTTTTGAGATTTGAACATCGACTCGGAGTCGGATTTGAGTGAAACTAGTATGGTTGAACTCGTAATTGAATGAGTTATCGGATTTTGTGAGTTTTGTCGGGTTTCGAGGTGCGGGCCCCGGGTGTATTTTTGGCCAGATTTGGGATTTGACTTAGGATTCAATCCTTATCATTTGTAATTGTTTCCTTGGGATTTATGTGATGTATTTGGGTTGCTTTTGGCTAGTTTTGAGTCGTTCGGAGGTCGCTACGCGCATGATGGAATTCTTGGAGCACCGCTTGGCTTGCTCGGTATTGGAATTTAGCTTGTTCGAGGTAAGTAACTCTTCAAAACTTAGTGCTGAGGATATAAACCCCGCATTACGTGTTATGTGATTGGTATTGAGGTGGCGCACATGCTAGGTGACGGGCGTGTGGGCGTGCACCCTGTGAATTTGGACTCTGTTGTTCCCATGGCACTGTATAGTGGCCCTATTTTATTGATATTTGTGTTTTCACCATGTGATAAAGTAACTGAGCTGTCAATCATGCTAAATATCATGTTTAGGCTTTATGCTGATATTGTTTGGACCCATAGTGGTCGATCCTCGCTGTCATATCACTGATTTCATTGATATTTCGTACTCAGTCATATTCATGCATTTATATCATATCCCAGTCTCAGTTGTCGTATCATTGTTGTCGGGCTAGTTTCATGACATTGTGAGCCTGTGAGTGAGACTAGAAAGATTGATGACTGAGTGAGGCTGATAGCCTGATTATGAGTGACAGTTATGGGATCGGGCTGCACGTCGCAGCATGTTATATTGATTTATGCCTGGATTTGGCTTATGATGGCGCTTGGGCTGTAGGAGCCCCTTCGGAGTCTGTACACACCCCCAGTGAGCGCGGATGATATTACAGAGGGATGGATTTCCTTGGACATGGATTTGTTCGAAGTACTTGATATTTGGAGATGGATTTCTCTACAGGGTTGGATTGCCCTTTTTTCTTGGTACTGGGTGACTTATAGTCAGTGTTGTATGGGCCATATATAATACCGAGTGGTTGAGCGTGATGAGTGAAAAGTGTGAAACTGTGAGATTGAGTACTCTGAGAGTGTAAGTACATAATTCATCTCTGAGATACATGATATTTGCATGCACACATGACATACAGGTACAGAGATGCATTTTCCCACATACTATATGGTATCACGTATTCATGATTTATTATACATTGATATCTGGGCATAGACAGAGATTTTATACTTGTTATCTGGAAAGAAAATGAAACATTTTATGTATTGTGGAAATGCTATTTGGAAAAGAATTACAGTTTTCAAATTCACTCATATCTTTGGCATTTCGGTAAAAGATTTGGATTTTCTCTCTAAGATACTTGGAAGCATGACCATTTTCTGAAATTGTAACCGAGTTGAGTACTTTTACTTTAGAGATACCTTTCATTACTTGTATTATGTTGTTATGAACTGTTGTAAAATATCGGTGTTGGACCCGACCTTGTGATAACTCGTCACTGCTTTTAACCTAAGGTTAGGTTTGTTACTTACTCAGTACATGAGGTCGGTTATACTGATACTACACTTAATTCTGCACATTGTGTGCAAATGTTGGTTGTTGTTGTTGTTGTTGTGTTCGAGGCTTGCTCGAATTGAAGACGTACATGCGTCCTTGTTGCAGTTGCCTCTGTTGTTCAAGATAGCGTTAGTTTATAAGTTCTGTTTATATACTTTTTAAACAGAATTTATTTTATTTCCGCTTTGTAAACTCTATTATTAGAAGCTCATGATTTGTACTATCAGTACTTGGGAAATATATAAAAGTTAGATAATCTCTTTACTTTGCTGTCTTGTTAATATTATTGAAATTGAGTAATTATTAGTTGGCTTACCTAGCGGGTTGGGTTAGGTGTCATCACGACTAGTGGATTTGTGGTCGTGACATATTCTTAGCTAATGATAGGGGTGGGCACATTTCGGTCGGAACCGAATAAACCGACCGAACCGAAATTTTTCTTATTTTTGTTTCGGTTATTCGGTTTGTTCGATCGGTTTCGGTTTAAATTTTTAAAATTTCAATTTTTCGGTTCGGTTTTCAGTTATTAAGTTATTTAGTTCGGTTAACCGAAAAATCAAATTATTAGCATATATGTTCTTTAAGTTATATATAGGGTAAGCCCATAGCCAATAAATTAATACTATTAGGTTCAATCTATCAAAGACTCAACCTAATTAAGTAAGTCCATCAACTTCCCAATCTCAAAGACTTTCACTCTATTAAAACTTCCATAGCATATATGATAAATACCGGGAGGATTTCACACAGAGTTGTAATTGACACTATGTTGAATTCTATGATCCATACTAGTGTGCAAAGTTTAGTCTATTTTTTTTTATAAACACAACGTTTTCAACAATTTCGAAGTTTTGGGAAAAAACAACAAATTCGCCGGTCCTATCATTACATAAAAGGAGCCCAATATGATAATGTTCAAACCAAAAATCGAACCGAAATAACCGAACTTATTTTTCAGTTCGATTTCGATTACTACTTTTAGAAAACCAAAAACCGAATAACTGAACCGAATTTTTTCGGACTGAAGCGAACCGAACGAACGCATACCCCTAGCTAATGAACCGTTTACACAGAAACAATATGGATGAAACAACAATGAATCCAACTATAAAAGGCGTTACTTGTTCTGTCAATTGTTCTCACGTCAGCAATAATTTCTAGGGAAAGAAAGTTTACTTTTAAGGCTGTCATTTTCTGTATGACACCTGCAAATTTATTTAAGATCTCATGCTTAATATAGACTATAAACTAATGTTTTAAGTGTAACGACGATTTAGTTGAGTTATCAATCCTTTCTCTTTTTTCTTTGTTCTTTTTAAAATTTCTTTCTTCTGTGTCTCCTTTAAAATTCCGTGTATAGTAGCTGTCGTTTTTTCTTCTTCTAATATGTGTATAAAACTACGATAGATACATTTATTAATTCAATAAGGGCTAAGAAACAAGGGAGTTAAATAATTAAATACGCGTAAGGTTCTTCTAATTCATGTTATAGACTATGATATGCAATTTGTGTCTGATTAAGTCTGAGTTGGAAAGAGGGATGAGCTTGATGTTCTTCAGGAAGTTACACATTTAGCCGCTCGGCCAAAATTATTCGCAATTCTTAGCTAATGTACCTGTATTACATACTCCCGTTCAATTTATGTGAATCTATTTGACTGAGCACGGAGTTTAAAAAAGAAAAGATTTTTGAATTTGTAATGTAAAATGAGGCACAAACATTTTATATGGTATAATTCGTTACGTAAAAGTAAATTGTTTCCAAATATAAAAAGTAATCATTCTTTTGACAGTTGACACAGACTAAAAAGAAAATATATTAACGTAAATTGACACATAGGAGTACTAATTATGTAATCTAATATATATATCTGTCAGCATTTTTTAAACAGGCAGCTATTTAAGTTATTTTCTCTTGTTCTCTTTTCCATTCCAATAAGTGGTTACATTTATATTCTTGTGTCTTTTTTTTTTTTTTTTTTTTTTTTTTTTTTTTTTTTTTTTTTTTTTTTTTTTTTTTTTTTTTTTTTTTTTTTTTTTGACGTAGTTTTTGCTCATAAATTCGCCATTTCTAACGAGATCCTTCATCCTTCGTTATTTTAAATGGAATAGACAAGGTTGGTGACCTAATTTTCAATGAGCAGCAAAAAGTAATTAACTAAAAAAGAGCTAACATTATTTATAATGAAGAGAAACTTCTAGGAAAACTGCACGCTTTATTATCATTCATTATTCCGACTATATTATTTAGTATTTTGTACAAGAAAAGTATGAAATAAAGAAAGGAAAGAAATTGTTGGAGTTTCAAATTCTAATTAATTTTCCTATTCCTTCCTCCATTCTTTCAGGTGACATGATGCTCTTTATAGTTGATCATCATTTTGTGCTTGGAAGTGTTGGACTTGGCCAATGGAAGGAGTTGGTTGAAATATAATATTTGATTTATTTGCCTTAAAAGCGACCTAAAAGTACAATAAATAAGTGTATAATCCTTAAGGATTTTGTGGATATACCTAATCCAAATTATTTGTCTCTTTCTTCAATGTTTTATCTCACAGAACTTTAAGTTCTACTTATTAAATATTTGGATAATTGGATCACTTATTAAGAATTTACAAATTAATTTCTTAAACCAATTTTAATAATCTAATAAAATAATAACAACAAATTATTACAAGCTAAGATTTAAGATTCACTAATTATAAAAATATTTAGTGTATATAATTTAAATCTTACTAATATGGGTCCTCTTTGTGAAGAAGGAGGTAAAATAAATAAAATATATAAACTAATTGAGAACTTAGATACACTACTGTTTTTAAAAAAGGGAGGTGATATTCTTTTCTTCTCCACCTTCCAAATCTATTTTTTAAAAGGATAAAAATCACTTACACCCTTAATTTTGCTAAATAATTAAACGCTCCTCCTTATATGTCAGCTGACTCTTTTAAATGCCTACTTTAAAATTACATTATGAACCTTTGTCTTTTTATTTACTTCTGTAAAATTATGATTCTTTTGAAGAAACTATGAGTCAGACTTAACTATTAAAAAATTATTTTCCAAACAAAAAAGTGAGAAAGTAATTAAATACATAAGTTAATGGTGTTCTATAACGAAATAAATAAGAAAAAAAAATATTAAAATAACAATCGAGAATCTAATATCTCTTTATACAAATAAAAGTAAAAGAGAGCGAGAAATTTATAAACATATCTCAATGCAGGTGATAAAAAAAAATTAATAAAAATAAAGATAATTTTGCTAAAATACAGAGATTCTGTATTTGCTTAGTCCTCTCATGAAGCACAAGATTTGCTGCAAGTTGAATTACTGACTTACTAACACTGAAAATCGTGGCTGGTTGAGTTATGTTTACACCCAACTCCTCGAATAGACCAAGTAACCATGTTATCTCAGCAATGCTGGCTGCCATGCTCATATATTCTGCCTCAGCTGAACTTTTAGAGACAGTCTGTTATTTCTTCGACTTTCAAGAAATTATTGAATCTCCAAATTTGATAACATATCCAGTAACTGACCTTCTAGTATTTAGACATGTATCCCAGTCAGAGTCACACTAACAAGTAAGAGTTTCTGCATGGTCAGACTTCATTAAAATCCCTTGTCCAGGAGCCATTTTCAGGTATCTCACAACTCTTAAGGCAGCATCCCAGTGGGACCTTTTTGGTGCTTGCATAAACTGACTCAATGTTTGCATTGCATAATTGATGTCTAGCGTGGTAATGGTAACATATAAAAGCCTTCCTACTAACCTCTGATAAGCACCAACATTCTGTAAAGGTGGATCCCTTGTGATTCCATTTGCTTGATCATATTCTATTGTTGTCAATTTTGAATTCACTTCCAATGGTGTGCTAGCAGGTTTGGTACCACTCAACCTCATTTATGAGATTAACTCCAATATGTATTTCTTTTTATTCAGCAACACTCCATCTTTAGACCTTAGAACCTCAATACCTAGAAAGTATTTAAGTTCTCCCAGATCCTTTACCTTAAAGTTCTGATGTAGTATATCTTTGGCTTTCTTCACCAGTGTTGAGCTACTTCCTGTAATGAGGAGATCTTCCACATATACTAAAATGATTACTATTCCTTCTTGACTTCTCAATGTAAAGAGTGAGCAGTCATGATGGCTTTGTGTAAACCCTGCTCTAAGTAATGCTTCAGTCAACTTGATATTCCACTGTCGAGAGGCTTGCTTAAGTCCATACAAGGACTTAAGTAATTTGCACAATTTCTGCTCCCATTGTCTTCTGAACCCCTCAGGCAGTTCCATGTACACTTATTCATTTAGGTCTCCCTGTAAGAATGCATTGTAGACATCCATCTGAAACAAGTTCCAACCTCTTGATGTTGCTAGTGAAATGACAGATCTCACTGTGACCATCTTTGCCACTGGTGAGAATGTGTCATGACATGCTAAACCTTCCCTTTGACTATATCATTTTGCTACTAATCTTTCCTTCAATATTTCAACTTCTCCATTTGCCTTGAACTTGATCTTGTACTCCCATTTGGATCCAACAGTGTTCTTACCTTCTGGTAAGTTCACTATTTCTCATGTTTTGTTGTCTTCTAATGCCTTCACTTCTTGCTTTATAGCTTCTATCAACCTGTTGTCTTTCACTTCTTCTTTAAATGTCTGTGGTTCTGTTAGTTGAGTGAATCTAGCCAAGTAGCATTGATAGCTTCTACTAGTATGATCATAAGTCAGATAGTTGGAAATAGAATAGTTGCAGCTGGTTGTCTTCTTTGTTGTGACATAATCTTTCATCCATATTAGCTCCTTAACTTGCCTTGTAAAACTTATGTCTGGTCTTGAAATCTGCTCATCATTATCTTCCTGTCTTGAAATCTGCTCATCATTATCTTGTTGTCTGTTGACTGAGATTTCTGCACCTCCTTGATGCTCATCACTTTGTGTATCTGCATGAACAACATCCATATTGTGCTTATTTTGAGAGGCTTCCTGCATATCATCATTACTTATCTCCTGCATAGTTGGCAGATTCCCTTGCAAGTCACTTTGCCTATTGTATTGTAGGCTCATATCTTCTGTTGTTGGGGTTAACTCATTTGTCTGTGTGTGTAAATGTGAGTATTGCAGTATTCCCTTCTCCATGTGCTCCTGTGAATCATATGATTTGCTCTCATCCTTCTTAGAAAAAGGAAATTTTGATTCCTTGAACATAACATCCCTACTTGTAAAAAACTGCTATGTGGCCAAATCAAGCAAAATGTACCCCTTCTGTGTTTCAGAGTACCCTATGAGAATGGCTGCCTTGGCTCTCTCTGCAAACTTATATGTTTTGACTAAATTTGTTGCATAACATAAGCAACATATAGTTCTTAAATGTGCAATATTAGCATTCTTGTGGTACAACAACTCATATGGAGTTTTCCCCTAGAACACTTGATGGAAACCTGTTAATCAAGTATACTGCAGTCTTAACACACATCCCCCAGTATCTGCAAATTGAACCCTGAAACTTCAAAGCTCTTGTAGTGTCAAGTATATACATGTGTCTTCTTTCCATTATGTCATTCTATTGTGGAGTGTACGGATAGATGCTCTGATGAATTATACCAAGGCTTGTTAACAACTCAGAACATTGTGCATTAAAGAATTCAAATCCATTATCTGATCTTATCACCTTAATCACAATACCAAACTGATTTTGAACCATGGAAATGAATTGCTTTATTGCTACTACTGCTTCAGATTTTAGCTGTAGAAAAAACACCCATGTATATCTAGAGTAATCATCCATAACTATTAGGAAATATCATTTCTTATCAAATGTAGCAATCTTATAGGGTCCCATAGATCCATGTGTACAAGGTGAAATGCTACTTCAGTTCTAGACTTGCTTAATGGAAACTTCAATCTAGTCTGCTTTGCTAGTAGACATATCAAACAATTCTCATGTAACATTTTGTTTAAGCCTACTACATGTCTCATTACTGGTGCAGATGGGTGACCTAGCCTGTAATGCCAAGTTTCACTTGAATCTCTGCTTGTCCTGCTCACATCATTGAGTGCATTTATTCTGTTAGCCAATCCTCTGAGTACATATAAGCATCCTCTTTCTTTACCAATCCCCTTCACCTTGTCATTCCAAAGATCCTGAAATATACAAAAATCAGGAAAGAAATTAGCATTACATTTCAGTTCCTTTGTTAACTTTGCTACTGAGAGAAAGTTAAACTTGAAATTAGGAACATAAAGGACATCATTGATCTTTCTTTTGTCTAACAGGGTTGCACTACCAATGTGAGTAATATCAGCTCGCTCTCCAGTTGGAAGATGTATTCTATCCTTATCAGTTTTCTTTGCGCACTTAACATTTGATAGTAATTATAAATCATATGTGATGTGATGAGTAGCACCTGAATCTACAACCCATTTCTTCTCTTGTGACTTTTGTGTTAAATTGCTCATTAGACATTTAGCCTCACCTGCTCCTGCACTAGTTCCTGGACCTGCCATGTTTGCCATGCTTGATTTAGAATGTGACGCTTTGTTCAACAGACTTAGAATCTGATTGTATTGTTCATTTGTGAAGTAGTGATATCCCTTGTGCTCAGCAGCTCCAGAAGGGCCATCACCTATATCCTGCATAAAAGATGTACTTGCATCTGCATTGTTAATCATAGCCATAGGTTCTCTTCTCCAGCCACCTGGGTTACCAGCATTGCCACCATTGCTACTTTTCCTACCAACATTAGGATTATTCCATCCAGATTTATCATTATTTGTCTCATTCCAAACATTTCGATCTCCAGTTCCTGAGTTCTGTTGCCATTCACCTTGAGCCCTAGTTCCTTCACCATATCTCATTCTAGGAGCATAATCAGTAGGATAACCAATAATCTTATAAAAAATTTCTTTAGTATGTCCCTTAAGATGACAGAAATCACATTGTAGGTATTGTCTCCTACCTCTTCCTCGTCCTGCTTGCATAGCGAAGGGCTTTATCTTATCAGAAGTTAAAGCATTACTCCTATTTTTTTGTTGACTCTCATCTTGAATAATCATAGCATAAGTTTGATTTAGACTAGGTGCATTGGTTTTCATAAGAATTTGTCTCCTAGCTTGGTCATATGACTCATTCAAACCAGATAGAAACTGCATAACTCTTTGTTGATGTAAATTTTTTACATGTTCTTTCGATTTTTCACAGCAATTAGGAAATGGAACCAAAACATCATACTGATACCACAGTTCCTTTAATTTTGAAAAATACACTGAAGCAGAACTTGTTCCTTGAGATAATGTAGCAATTTCACGGTGTAATTGGAAAATCCTAACACGACTTACCTTATTGAACCTCTCTCGCAGATCTTCCCATACTAGATATACATCAGATGCATATACAACTCCATCTAAAAGCTCTGGTGCCACATTGTTCATAATCCATGAGAGAACAATAGCGTTGCATGTCCCACTGTTCTAGAAACTCTCCTTCATACTCACTCCTGCTACATCTACCAATGATGAAACCTAATTTTTTCTTCCCCAAAAGTGCTATTCTCATAGACCTACTCCATAACCCATAATTCTCGGAGCCCTTAAGCTTCACAGCTATCGCGAGTGAGCTAGGATTATCAGAAGGTCCAATGTATAGTAGATGATTGTGATCAATCGTCACAATCTCCGGCATAGACGAATCAGACTCCGGCATGACTGAAAATAACGAGCTTCAACAAATCTTGATTAAACAGTGATGAAAGCACAAGAAGAATTTAGAGATCTAGCGCGACTCAATCCAGGTACGTTGCTCTTATACCATGCTAAAATACAGAGATTATCAAGGGCTTCAATGGTGGAAGGTTCTAGAGGGAATTGTGAGAAGAGTCGGTATTAGAGAAGAAATGCTCAAGCCACTGTTCCATTGAATTCTCTGCTCCGATATATACAATGAGCTAAGAAGCTTAAGAAGAAAAGACTAGTAAAAACATGAAAAGATTAATCTACCCTTTAACTTATATTATCAATTATAACTGCCTAACTAATTAGCTTAACAGCTCAACTAACAAGTCTAATAAGTCACGTGTAAATCATGTGACATTACAATAAATTTTATAACAAATTCCTGAAAGATTGTCTATTTATATTGTAAATTTTTCAAATTAAAATTTAGAAAACATTTCACTAATGACAATAAAAACTCGTCCATCTATATAGACAATAGAGAATAAAAGAGAAAGGTAGGACTTATTAAATATGATAATAACAATCATACAAGATAGTGTTAGATTTTGTAACAAATTCAAATAAAAACTATAAACTATAGGTAAACTACCTAGATTAAGAGATTAAATATTATATATAATATAAAAAATGTATTATACATATGTAGGATTGAAAATATCAAGAGCAAAATATGCATCGCACAGGATACAAGAAGAAGAATGTCTATTGTTCAAATTAGTAAGGAGAGTTTAATTTTTAAAGCAAATTGAGAGGCGTAAATTATTTTCACTTTTTTTTAGATGCGTGAACTTCTTGATAATGACCCTCATAATAAAATATTAGGTGGATGAAAAGTATTTAAGAAACACACAACTTGATTTCTGTTGATATGTAAGTATTGTGAAAAAAAGTTATTCTTCCTTTTCTAATAAGTAATGTCGATACACAACAACTATTGAGTAACGAGACCTACTTCCGTCAATATCTGATATTTGGCATCAATTTTAGACGTCTATATATGTATTTAACAAAATTAAAAGAGAATATGACAATTACCTAATTTTATAATTTTCTTAAACGTACTACTAAATAAATCGAGATTAAGAGACCATAAAAAAGATGCTTCAATGGTTCTTAATGCTTATAAAATCACTAGCTAATCCCCCTGATCAGGTATGATTAGATGGGTTGACTCTTGAAAGTCAACCATGCTTTTAAAATTAATGCTATTTATAAAATGCTTTTAAAATTATAAGAATATCCTAGTTAAGCAAATTAAAGCCCCTTTGTCTTTCTTCTTTGCTAATTAATGAATCTTGAAAAATTCAAATAGGTAAATATGTTTTTGTTTGATTAGTCAATATATTCTTTGATTAAATATTTGTAATCCCTTTAAAAATGGATTGACCTTCTCATTTTATTCCTTAGGCTTACACTTGTTTGTACGGAGGCTATAACTGTCTTTGACATATTTATTGCTTGTATGTAAAAAAAAAAAAAGGGTTTTTATATCGAAAAAATCAATGTGAAAAAAGCAAGTGTGGAGGAATTTTCTACTTACCTATAAACTCTCTCCATCTCTCGTAAAAGAAAATTATCCTTTCGTCCCTGAGTCATTGGTAAATATTCTTTTTATAATCTCAGTTTTTGAACTAGTTTCACATAGTGTATATTTTATTTCTACTGGGATAAGTAATAGATAACGCTATTTGCCAAAGCTTGGATATATAAGAAAAAAGAACACAATCATATGATTTCAAATCCATCAAATTTATTAAATTCTATTAGAGAGGTCATAAAAACATATATTTCAATTAAAAGTTACACATGTTTACTAAAGCATTAGAAGATCAAAAATTAGAATTCTATATTAAGATTTCAAACTAATATCAGTTATCTACATAACAATTTTTTATGCGAAAAGCATATGGAATAATAAGAAAGGGCAAAGTTAATGTTTCCCTGAACTAAAGAAGATTAATGTCAAACTATTTCTATTTTTCCTTGACCTTTTTCTTTCTGATTTTAGAAATTTGTTCAGTGTCATGTCCTCCATGCCGACATTTTGCAAGTGCGATCATTGTATTAGGAATTATTTTCAGTTACATTTATAGAATCAAGAATGATACACTAGTATTGTATACAGGTAAAATCGGGTCGGGATAACACACTTCCTGATTTTTTGGTGGGTCAAATGAAGCAAGGACATGACTACATGATATCAGAATCGAAGTTGGGAACTTCTCGTACAAGGCCCGAAAAGAGTGTTCGCCACCTGGTCTGATAAGACAATATTTCCCCGAACCAAGAACGAGCCCCGAGACCTCGGAAAGCATGTCGACAGTTGCACACGACTAACAAACGGCCGTGATATCCGCACCCCACCAGATGTCACGGCCAGATCTCGCCCTACATCGGTAACAAATCAATAATTAACAAGAAAGGAGGATTTTTACTTTTTTCAGAATTGTACAAGAAATGAAACTTTCCTACCACTACTAGAAATTCGGCAAAAACCGACCAAGAAAAACCGACCAACTTTGGTTGTTTTTTTTTTAGCAAAAATGCGGGAAACTATTTTTGATTCCCGCGAAATTTATTTTTCAAGAAATCAACCAACTTTGGTCGGTTTTTCAATTAAAATAAATAAAAATTAATATTAAAAAAATCGACTAAAATTGGTCGGTTAATTCGGCCGGTCATTTTAAAAAACCGACCAACTTTGGTCGGTAATTATATTTTTTAATTAAACCGACCAACTTTGGTCGGTTATTTTCGGGCGAAAATACAATTAAAAAGTATAAATCAAATAAAAGACAATCTTAAAATAAAATGCACCAATGGTCTAGGGGTAAAATAGTATCCTGCCACAGTACAGACCCCGGCTCGATTCCCAGATGGTGAATCTTTTGATTACATAATTAAAATACCAACCAACTTTGGTCGGTTTTTTTGCAATATTTTTTTTTTGAATTTAATTGACCGACCAGCGTTGGTTGGTAATTCCCGACCAACTTTGGTTGGTATTCCTTTCCGACCGTCAAAATACCGTCCAGGCGTAAATGGTCGCGTTTTGATCGGTAATTGGCCATAACCGACCAAAGTTGGTCGATTTTTTTTTTTGTAGATTTTTAGCGAATTTCTAGTAGTGTGCTATATAAAGGGGAAGCCTTTTATTCAATAGCACACATTGTAACGTGCAAACCAAGGTAATACAAAGTCATTTTTCTGAAAAATTCTTATTTTACTGTTATTCTTCATACGCAATTGGCTTCGAATTGAGGGTCCGGTCGAGGGCAGAACTATTGTCCGGCTTTAATCCAAGTCAGACCTTAACGTCACAATTAGTTTAATTATTCTTTTGTCTTTTACTCGTTTATCAAATATTTTTGATTATTTATATTAAATCTATCCACATATTCTTAAAATCGCTTATAAATACCATTGTTATCCTTTTTATGTGTAAACAAGTATATATATTATGTTGTTTCTGTCGACAAACTCTCCACTTCTTAATTTGCTCTTGTCTACTATTTGTGTGCAATACTTTCTTTGTCTTGTATGTTTGTTACTCTCGCTTTCTCTTCTCATAGATAAGAACACACACATATATATGTTCCTTCTACTATTCAAAAACTCCTGCAATAAGCTAAATAGGGATTGGGAAATTAATATTATTTATTAAAAAGAAATAACTAGTTAGTTTGTTGACTATAAGATCAAAAACGAGGAATAATACCTGGAAAATTCTTTTACATAGTTTTAAGGACAGTTAAAGTTTTGAGAGGCATAGTGCAAACTTGGACTTATCAAGAACAATTAATGTCTACACAAATTTTAACGTAATTAGATTTTGCACTACAAAAATTAAGGGTAAAAGGTAAATCATTAAGTAAAAGTTGATTATGTCCATCAACTTTTTTAAGCTTCTTACTCCAAGTTGTGATTTTATGTTGTGTCCTTTCAAACTTAAAGGCAGCAAAGTTAATACACGTGCTACTATACTACTCGCCAAGTATCAATATTTAGTCAGTAAATTTAATTGAATTGATTTGAATTTGAAGTGACAAACATATGGTTTTATTTTCTAAATTCGGCTTACATATTTAATAAATAAAACTGAATTGGTCTAATTTCATTTTAAGTAAAAGTCTAGTCAAAACTCAAATAAAACATCCTAATTAATGATCTCCTTGATCATTTATTCCAAGCTTAAGATAAAAGAAAACTGCATGTAAAAATGTTAATGACAATTTCTAGTGGAGCGGAGGAAAAAAAAAACTACATTTATTTCTTTCCATCTATATAAGTTTCGGCAAATAAAATTACTCAAATCTTAATATTTGTACTGATCAGAGGTATCAAGTACCCGATTAAATAATATGTGCACGTAAATAGTGGCGGAGTCACACCTATTTAGTGATATCCCTTCACCATAAAATTATACTATGTCGTCGTATGGTAAAAAAATTTAAAGTATATATACTATTCCCCTTAATATTTTCGTGTGTTTATTTTATTTTATTTTAATGTTTTCACACTTCTTAGTATAAACTAAGCGGATATCACGTCGGAAAAAAAATATTTCCATCTTTTAAGTTTTGGCAAATAAAATGACTCTTAAGCCTTAATACTTGTGGTTGCGAGAGGTATCAAGTACCCGATAAAATAGGCGGACGGAAAAAATGTCAATGGCAATAATGAAAAAGGAGGAGGGGTATAATGTCATTTCAACAAGCAAGACTGAGATGGTAGTACAAGGAAACTCAAAAGCGGTTTCTTTGGACCCTAAGCGAGCTATAGTTTTTGCAATTTATTTTTGTAGTTTGGCCGATCGAGTGGAATTTATTTAAAAGAAAAAAGAAAAAACAAGTGTTGAAACCTTTATCTTTCTTCTCTATCTCTAGTGCTTAAAATAGCTTTGTCTTTTGCTTCATTTCCTTATCCTCTGAGATCAAAACCTCAAACGTTACACCGACTAGCTAGAGCTATATAGCTCCCTTTAGTTTTATTTTATTTATATAAATGAATCAATTATGGTGATTGCTGAAGTCCAAGAATAGCTCTATAAATGGTATTTGAAGGATCTTATTCAAGAAAAATTAGCTTTCTACTGGTGTTGGACATCATTTCATGGCTTCCTCTAACAAAAGCAATGACGACCTTTTACTAAATAATAATGGTCAAATTTCTTTTGGAAGCCAACAACACTTTTTTCATAGTCCTCATCATGAGCAGCAACATGATGAACACCAACTTCAAAATAATTGTAATCAGATTTCTTTTGGTCTGTTACAACAGCACTCATCTTCTTCATCAAATCCTGGAAATTTCATGTAAACAAAAAATACCCATCTCTTCATTTCTTTGTTTTTTTGTTTTTGTGTAATTCAAAATCTTTTTTGTTATGAGCAGAAACAAAGATAATAGTGGAGCTTATGATTTGGGGGAACTAGATCAAGCACTTTTTCTTTATCTTGATGGACAAGAGCCTTCTTCAATCCAAGATCAAAGACGTGAGCTTTTTTTTTCTTTTTTTCTACTATAATATTGTTACCAAGTTTAATTTTCTCTGATTAATATATAAATGACTTGGTTTATTTATTTGTTTCTATTTCTATTGAGATTCTCTCTAGGGAATAGTTGCTTTTAGTCATGAGAAAAGCATGTTTCACAAATTAAACTCTGATTGTACTTACTTTGACCAGATCCTCTTACAACCAAAAGAAGTTTTTTTTTCTTTTTCTTCCTGTTTTCAACAAATAATGTAAAGATTTTCACCCTTACTGTACGAATGAGAAGATTTTGTGTTTCCTCTCTTTTCCGTAAGCTTTTACTGTGTTCCCTTTGTCCTTTTTTTTTCTTCTTCTGTAGATCTGTATGTTTACGAGAAGATCAAAAATGCATGACATGTCAGAAAGACAAAAGGATATCTCACTTTGTCTGTTTTTAGAGATATACAAATTAAAGGACTTAATTTATTTTCTATTTTTGTGAAATTATTTGCAGAGAATTCTGGGATGAGGCCACCAACTCTCAACATTTTTCCATCACAGCCAATGCATATCGAGCCTTCCTCAACTAAGGTATTTAGAGAATTAAGAGTTTAAGTTCCCTACACTATTAGGTTCAAAAGTTGGCTTACAACCATAGATAATTTTTCATGTGTTTAAATTCTATGCACCGATAATATAAAGAATATTTACACAAGTTACCTACTATCATATGTTAAAATTCACTGATAGTCCAAAAGAATCTTTACATCGTCAGTATTAAATAAATTAAAATCTAATTTCCATAACAAAGCTGATACCGAGAGTATAAAAAGTATTTACAATGTCGATGCGTTTAACTCAAATCCAATAAAAATACGGATAACATATGATTTATATACATAGAAAGACCGTTAAAATGTTTCATTCTCTTGGTGTTAATTAACTACTGTACTTCGATGTTGAATTAACCTAAAACGAAGTTTGTCATGTATTTGTTTGGTAGGCAAATAATGGATTAGTTTCACAATCTACAAGTGGCTCCAAGAAATCATCTCAGCCGTCCATGGCTAAAACTGATACTATTATTCCTTCTGCTTCTGGACCTGAACCACCCAAAAATGCTAAGGTATCATATTTCTCATTTTCAAAACCTACTTTTATAAGTAAGGTTTTATATCACTTTCACCTTGATAATTTAATTATGTCTTTTATTTTTCCTCCTTTTTCTTTAATTTTCTTTTTTACCTTAAAATCCTTTCTGCTTTCAAATGTGATCTTAGCGAGAGGGAATTCGGAAAGGTCCAACTTCAAGTTCAGAACAAGATGCACCCAAAACACCAGACCCCAAGGTGGGATTTATTTTCTGATCATATTATATACTATCAATGTAATTTAATTACTTACAGCCAAGGTAATCTGTTCTATCTATTTTTCATGTTACTAGTCGCACTAATTTCATGTAAATAATCTTAATTATTTGATTGAATTTACTAATTTTCTTGCAGACATTAAGGCGACTTGCTCAGAATAGAGAAGCAGCTAGGAAAAGCAGACTTAGGAAAAAGGTTCTAATTATCATTCTTTTACTTGTAATCTTAGTGTTGAAAGTTGAAACAATGACATCATGCTTGAGAATTATTTTATGGAAACTTTGTTTTCATTCTACCTGTTCCGTTACAGGCTTATGTTCAACAGCTAGAGACAAGTAGAATAAGACTAGCTCAATTAGAGCAAGAAATACAAAGGGCCAGATCTCAAGTAATTACACTTCTCTTCCCAGCTCTACTAATTCTGTAGATTTTACCAAATAAGATATTTGTGTAATCTAAGAAAAAAATTATGGCATTTTCAAGGGATTTTATGTTGGGGGAAATGCTATTCAAGCAGGAGACCAAGGACTTGCAGTTAATATGGCCAATATCAGCTCAGGTAATAGTAATACTCCTTTTTCAATTCCCACGTAAAACCACCTGTTTCTTTTTGTTTTTATTTGGAAACTTTCTTGCTTGTTATTTTTCATCTCTCATGAAGTCACTTTTATTGGAATTTGACTTCTATATACATTAATCGTGTACAAGAATTATACGCTATCTAATCATTTAAAAAGTAATTGCATGTGACGGCTCATAATATGTAGCATTAGTAATTACCTGTAAAATAAGAAAAATAAACCTTTCATATGATTGACACGAAAGTTTAACTAAAAAAAAATATAAGACCTTTGAAATATTCGTAAACAAAACATATATATATATATATATATTTCTGTCGCTGATTATAAAACTTATGATCTCAAATATGCTACTACTTATAACATATGAGTAGCTATAACAACTTAAGGAAAGTATAGAGTATAAATTATTTTTAAAATTTTAAAAAAGGTCATTCATTCTTCAAACAGGCGAAAAAGAAAACAGAGTCACGTAAACTAAGAAAGTAGGTTAAATTGAACTGCTTTTTCATTTCAGTATCATTATACATAAGTTACAATAATTTTTTTTGTTGCATGAATATATAGATGCTGCAATTTTCGATTTGGAGTATGCAAGATGGCTGGAGGAACACCATCGTCTAATGTGTGAGCTGAGGAATGCAGTAGAGGAGCATTTGCAGGAGAACGAACTTCGTATCTACGTTGAAAATTGTATAACACATTATGACGAGATAATGAACCTCAAATGCATGCTTGCAAAATCTGATGTCTTTCATCTCGTTTCTGGCTTATGGAAGACTCCAGCTGAACGTTGTTTCTTGTGGATGGGTGATTTCCGGCCATCCGAGCTTCTCAAAGTACGTATGTTAATTAACTTGTTATAATTACTGGTTAAAATGCATTGACTATAAAAAAATTTATTTTAAATTATCAGTGTATACACGACGCATGCACATAGCTTAATCATATTCTTGGTAAATAGTTTAAGTAATATAACACAAGATTATATAGAGAGAGAGAGAAGTGTGTCAGTACATCACCATCTGATTAATATAGAATCATGCATGCAAACCCTAGTTTGCATTATGTGTTCCCTTTTCTGTTATTCCCTTGTCGAGCCTGGTTTTGAGTTGGTGAACATGTGATTAATTATATATATCCAGTTTGTTTGGAGAAGGAAGAGATAATGGTGAATTAGAAGTAAGAATAATGTGGAGAGACATTATGAGATACCTCACAAGAAATACAACAAATTTATTTAATGAATGTAACCTATTGGTACACTGGTGAGAACATCTCATGATGTTGTGTGACTTTTGTGTAATATTATGAGAGAGAGATCTCAAAAACTTTCCCTTATAGAATCCTGTTTGGTATTTTTCTCTACTCAACCATAAAGCCATGTATGTCTCTTCCTATCTTCACTGGTCCTTAATTTCTTTCATGTTTCTTCCTCATATAGGTGTATATGCTTTATTACTTATAACTATTAATAACTATTCATGTTTGAAGTTACAAGAAGCTAGTTACTCGGTAGCTATACCGGTGAGAGATAATAAATATTTCGTGAAATGGTGATATGTGCAGGATGCTAAGATTTAAAAATTTAGTCAAGTTTATTTGGGAAGACCTATTTGGAATTTTTCTTTAGGGGGTTTTGGGTGGGTTGGGATGTGGGGGGGGGGGGGTTTAGATGTTCTTTGC